>JAMYXO010005050.1:0-2500 GCA_033310375.1 Conus canariensis | reverse complement strand
AAAAAAGAAACAAACAAACAAACAAACAAAAACGAAACCTCATTCACACAATCCTTTAACTACGCCTTTCTGAAAACACACCGGAAGTTGTGTTAAAAAAAAAAAAAATCTTTCTTCTGTAAAATCTTAGATCAGATGAAAAAATGTTGATCTCTTTCAGAAATTCAAAGATCTTATCAGGTGGGACATCTCTGAACCAGGTTTTCATGGAGTCTGCTGTAAAATGTTTATGTCTCACATCGTGCAAGTCCCAACACTCTAAAAGGATATGTTTCACTGGGAGTGGAACATGACATGGAATGCACCACGGAGCTTCTTCACTTTTAAGAGATAAGAAAGAGTGTAAAAGGAGTGACCTGTATGCAAACGGCACAAAACTGTTTCTTCTTTACGAACATACATACGCAATATAGAAAATGTCAACATTTATATCAATATGACGTTTCAATATTGCATGAAAATATTTAAACATGTCCACGTGTGCACCAATAAAAAGTTGATTTTGAAAGAAAAAAAAAGTTTCCATTTTCCAACGAATCCTGAAGACCATCAACGTTGATATCGAAAGTAATTTTCAATATTCCATGGACATTTGTAAAAAGTGAACGTTGAGGCTGAGTCTTGATTCAGGCCCCACCCACCACACAAACGCCTCTGAGGTTTGTCAGCACGCAGGAGGGTGGGTGGGGGGGGGGGAGTAACATGTATGAAAGAAAGAAAAAAAAAAGAAATCAAGAAAGAAACAACAGAGACATGTGTAATTAACAAGCCAACATGAACAAACAATCACATAGGAGGTAAACAAATAACATCCTCAACGGCGGGAGAGGTCTAAGGGTTGGAGAGAGAGAGAGAGAGAGAGAGAGAGAGAGAGAGAGAGAGAGAGAGAGAGAGAGAGAGAGAGAGATCCCCCAACCACCTTGATTTTTCACCTCCAGGTCAAAATGTAAACGTAAACAAAATGATTTTAAAACAGCGTTTAAAAAAAAAAAAAAAAAAAAAAAAGGGGGGGGGGGGGGGGGGGGGGGGGGGGGGGGGGGGGGGGGGGGAGACAAGAAGAAGAAAAAGAAAAAAAAAAAAGGAATACTGGGAAACAGATTCCGCAGAATGAACAGCTAGTTGACACATTTTCAATATGTAGTCCCCAGATTACAGCAGCGGCAGCAGCAACGATAACAACAACAAGAACATGCTGGCATCTTATAAATACAGATCAGAAAAGAAAATGGTTGAAACGTGTCCATAACAGGCACAGAGGAATGACCCATCCGCAATGGCAGAAAAAAAAAAAAACACAGAACACGACAGCAAAGAGGAAAAAAAAAAAGATTGAGGAAAACAAAAACAAACAAACAAAACAGTCCTTCGAATGAGACTATAAACCAAGGTTCCGTGTGTGAACGCACGCACACAACATCTTGCACACACGGTCAAATCCCATCACCAACTTTCGGACGAGAAGGCCAGTTTAGGCGTTGGTAGGATGACGCGAAGATGGAGTATGGCTGCCTTAATGGCGGGATAAAAGAACGGTCATAACACACAAAAGTGTCAGAATCTTCAACTCGATGAAGGTGGACACTCAAAGAAAGAAGAAACAGAACAGATTGACTGAAAAAAGGGGAAGTTACTCTGGTGCAAAACTTGAAGGAGGTGGAGGAGGAAACACCCCATCAGTCCCCCCTCCCCACCCCTCCACCCACCCCTCCCCCTCCCTCCCCCTCCCTCCCCGGCATCCTCAGGAGGTTTGGGCAAAGAGCGTCGATCTAACGGATCTGGTGGATTCGTTGAAATGGGTCTGTCCTGTTCCCCCCAGTTCCTCATCGTCAGACACAGAGACAGACAGGTGGACCGACTGATGGACAGATATGGACCGAAGGAGGGTGAGAGTGCGCACAGTAATTTGGGACGCAAAAATGAATAAATCAGAAGACAGAAAGACAGATGGTAGATAGATAGATAGATAGATAGATAGATAGAGAGAGAGAGAGAGAGAGAGAGAGAGAGAAGAGAGAGAGAGAGAGAGAGAGAGCATAATGTTTGAAACGCAAAGACGAATAAATGAAAATTCGTTGTGTGTGTGTGTGTGTGTGTGTGTGTGTGTGTGTGTGTGTGTGTGGTGTGTGTGTGTGTGTTTTGTGTGAGATGAAAGAGAGAGAGAGAGAGAGAAGAGAGAGAGAGAGAGAGAGAGAGAATAATATTTGAAACGCAAAAACGAATAAATGAGAATTCGTTGAGAGAGAGAGGAGAGAGAGAGAGAGAGAGAGAGAGAGAGAGAGAGAGAGAGAGAGAGAGAGAGAGAGAGAGAGAGAGAGCATAATGTTTGAAACGCAAAAAACGAATAAATGAGAATTCGTTGAGAGAGAGAGAGAGAGAGAGAGAGAGAGAGAGAAGAGAGAGAGAGAGAGAGAGGAGGAGAGGGAGGGGGAGGGAGGGAGGGAGAGGGGAGGGAGGGAGGGAGGGAGAGAGAGAGAGAGAGGAGAGAGAGAGAGAGAGAGAG
>JAMYXO010005049.1:15000-16217 GCA_033310375.1 Conus canariensis | reverse complement strand
CTAAATTTTTAAATGGCACTCATCTCAATAATACGCCCCGAAAAAAAGTTGTCTTTTAAGCCGGGGCCCACAAAGAAAATTTTTTTCCCATTTAAAAGTGCCCCTTCTTTGTTTTTTTTTGGTTTTTAGAACCAAAAAAAGTAATATTTCTGATTGGTGTATAAATTAAATCAGTTTGTCCTACTCCCTAACCCTCCCCCCTCATCTATTTTCCCTGGGCTTCTTTTTTAAAAAGGGGGGTGGCGGTGGGGGGGGGGGGTTGGGGGGGAGGGGGCCGTTTGTTTCAGGTTAAATATCTAAACAGATAGTACAATTGGGGTCCTTTCCGTTTTTACCACAAACCGATCCGTCCGTTGATTGGGTATGCTGAACCCTCTCCGTTTGACATTTAAAAATTAAAAAGTAATAACCTATTTGACCTTTTTCATGGGGGCCTCCCCTCTTTTATTTCCTCTTCTTTCTTTTCTTTCTTGCTTTTTTCTTTTTTTCTTTTTTGTATGTTTTTCCCCTCTGGTTTCGTTAGTGTTTGTTGATTTTCATTTGTTTTTTTTCTTTCTTTGTGCGTGCGCGCGGGGCGCGCGCGAGGTGTTTGTGTGTGTGTGTTTGTGTGCTTGTGTGTGTGTGGTGTGTGTGTGTGTGTGTGTGTGTGTGTGTTGCGTGCTGTGTGTTGTGCGTGCGTGGGTGTTTTGCGGGTGCGGCGGGGGTGGTTGTGGTTGTTGTTGTGTGTTGCGTGCGTGTGTGTGCATTGTGTGTGTGTTGTGTGTGGGTTTGTGTGGATGTGTGTGTGTTTTGTGTGTGTTGTGTGTGTAAAAAAGAAAAAATCATTTTCGCTTGCTGCTATCGTGGGTTGGGTTTTGTAATGAAAACCACGATTGGTTTTAAAAGAAACTCAAGTGAAAGGGCTTTTGCTTTTCGAGGGAGAATCATAGGTCTTGATGGGATAACTAAAGGAATAGGCACACGGGGAATAACTCTTTCGATTGTCCTAACCCCTTAATATGCTTTTATCAAAAATGCCTCTTGTTGGTGTTTGGTTTCATGGGGCGGGGGGTTTCGGCTTCTCTTGGTATTCCCCCCCCCCGGTTTTTTTTTTTTTTTTCCCTTTTTTTTTTTCTTTCTTTTTTTTTTTTTTTTTTTTTCTTTCTTTCTTTTTTTTTTTTTCCCTTTTCCTTCCCCTTTTTTTTTTGTCAGAGGGCGCGAGATTGTGGGAGGCGTTG
>JAMYXO010005049.1:0-12500 GCA_033310375.1 Conus canariensis | reverse complement strand
GTTTTGAAAAATGATGTGATCGTAGAAATGTTACAGCGTCAGTGTGGTGATTTTATTTTTTTTTCTTGCCCTCTTGCGGGTAGGTCGGTGGCCTTTTGCAATTAAAAAATTTTCCCCGAGTTCCGAGTTTCCTCTCTCTTCTCTCTTTTCTCTCTCTCTCTCTCTCTCTCTTCTCTCCTCCCCCTCTTAATCTCCCCCCCCCCTCTCTTTTCTTTTTCTCTTTTTTCCCCCCCATCCATCTCTCTTCATATCTTCCCCCCCCCTCTCTCTAAACTCTCTCTCTCTCTTCTTTCTTCTCTCTCTCTCTCTCCTCTCTCTCTCTTCCTCTCTTCTCTCTAAGGCATCTGAATATCACCCGAGAATTGCCACATATTGTGTGAGACGAGGGGTCATTTGTAGTACAAATCAAAAGAGGGGACTCTGCGCATCATTTTATTCTTTCTCAAAAAGCTTACCAGCCCTTTGCCCCGTCTAGAGTTGTTCCTTCAATCAATTTTTTCGACAGGGGTTTTTTGCGGGACATTTTATTAGCTTTTTACGGCAAGGAAATGTCTTCTCCGGAAAGAAGGAAAAAAAGAGCAAAGCATGTAAAGTCCCCCGTTATTTTGAATACACGTGAGATATTCCATAAAGAGGAAAAAAAACCGTTTTGGGGTTATAGCCGTTAGCAACGGCTATTCTGTAAAAACATGGGCTATTTGTGACCCTTTTTTAATAACATCCCAAAAAATTTTAGAAAGACCGGTCAAGTACTTTCACCGAAAGGGGGAGAGAATGATGAATCCATCGGGGGCTCAACCAATCTGACTGCAAACCCCCAAGGGAAACTATGAAAGGGACCAAATGGAAATCCATGGTCTGTGGAAAGCTTTTCGCTACCCCCCGTGGCATGAAGATCCCAGAACAAAGATGGGATTTTTGGTAAAGACTCATCGAATGAGCAGCGCGCACGCATCAGCAGTTAAAAACGTCGGAAGCCCAAGGCCCAGGACTTAAACCACAGTCCCAAGGACTCCACGTTTTGGTTGGATGAGGAATTTGACAGGCCCTCGATCCCCAGGCGCCTAAAACTAAACCTGCCACGAGAAACGAAACTGAAGTTTGGGAGAAAATGGATGAAAAAAATCTTTAAAAGGATCGATGACTGATGGGAAAAAAAGCCCCCTGGAAACAAAACTACCCAAAAATTTGGGGACATTGTGTATGCCACATGTAGGGGAGCCTATGGAGAAAATCCCAAAGAGAAAACCCTCCAAAAGAAATCCAACGCCCGAAAGTTGGACAAGATCAGGGTCCAAAAGAAAAAACAAGATGCAAATGAAGCCGTTGCCAGTTTAAAAACAAGGGCTTTGGAAAAAAAGGGAAAGCCTGAAAGAAAACACAGCGCCCCCCGCAAAACGGGAAATTTCGAGGGAAAAGGAAGACAAAAAAAAGAAGACACAAGGCGTTTTCGAGACCCCTTCCAGTTTGCCGAACATGTTTGGAGCCAAATTGGGACCCTAAATGTGGACAAAAGGAGTTTTGAGAGCATCGAGGAAAAACATACTCTGCCCCCAAAAGCAAAGCCCACTCGAATTCAAAGGTTGGTGTGGCCAACCAACCTGAGGAAAAGTTCAATGGCAAGCTCCAACGTTGAAAAAAAAAGGGGGGGCAGCGAGGGACATCCGGGTATAAACCGGGTGGGCCCCCCCCCCCTAGGGGTTGGGAGAAAAGGGGCCGAAAAACTTGTTAAAAGGGGGCTTTCTTCTGGGGAAATTTCCTGCTGCCACGCTCCCCCACGATTTTCTTTCTAGATGGAGAGAAAAAAGGAAGACAGAAAAAAAAGTGGAAAGAAAAAATTTTCCATGGAAGCAAAAGTTCTACATAAGCTTTGGGCACTTAAACGTGTTTCTTTTAAAAATCAAAACATCACCGCATAGTTTTCCTCAATGTGATTTGGCATAAGTGCAACCTAACAAATTTGGGTTTTCGTGGTCATCTAGCCTGTTTGCCCCAAAAATTTCGGCTACAGAACCCCTAGACCACGTTGTTCCCCCTGTCAGATTCGAAAAAGGGGGCCCCCCCGGGGTTCGCCCCGCGCATTTTGTCCCTGCTCTCTCAGGTCAAAGTCAATGACTTGTCAAGTCTGTTCCCAAGGGTTTCCCCTCCCCCGTTCTTTTTTTTCTCGCTCTCCCCATGAGAAAACTTAAGCGTCATCCAGGTTAGTCCGACGTGCTTGTTTGCGCGGATCTAGAAGTAAGCAAAAAAAAAATGCAAAGAAAAAAAAAGTTTTCCCGTTTTCGGGAAGCGCGTGAGATTTCCCAAAAAAGGGGAAAAACCGTTTTGGGCCCTTATGCCTTAGGAACAGTCTTTGGGGAAACATGGATCACCCCTTTTACCCATAATGAAAAACTACAAATTTTCAGAAAGACCCCGGGCCAAAAATACTTTTGGGGTATTCCCCAAAAAAAAAAAAAAGTTAAGGGCCGTTATAGCCGTTGTAAAAGGATATAGGAAATAAAACCGGGCTCATTCCCTGCCTAATGAAATACCACACATTTTCAGAAAGATCGGCCCCTAGTTTTGTCTGGACGGTGGAAAAATTTTGCAAAATGACACACCACACACACACACCACACACACACAAACACACACCCCAACCCCCAACAAACACACACAACATCACCCACACCACACAAACCCCAACCACACCACACACCAAAATTATTATTTGGAAAAAAAAAAGATTATTTTTCGAGAATAACTGCCCTTTAAGGCTTTATTTTTTTACATGACTTTTAAAAACCCCAAATTCCAAGTCCTTTTTGTGCGATTTTCCCCAAAACGGTTTTATTTGCCCAAGTAAAAAACCCATGTAAGAAAGATCTGATTTCAGTATTCATAACCTAATACATTTCTTGATTATTGGGGTACAAGAAGAAAAATTGTTTCTGTTGGGTTCCCTTTTCATTTGGGATTGTTTAAGAGAGAGTAGACAGGAAGCAAAAAAGGGGGCGAAAAATATGTGGGTCGGGGGTTATCGTATCCCATTTCTACCATAGGGTCAGTCTTTGAAAATGATGTGGAAACATTTTGGGAAAAAAAAAAAAATTCGGGTTTTTCTCTGTACACGCTAAGCAGCTATTAAATTTTTACCACTTTTTTTTTTTTCAATGTAGTTTGCCCTTTTTCTCGGATTTAAAAAATTTCGCTAAAAAAAGATCAAAAAACGTTTTTTTAAAACAAAGTTTTGAAAAAAAAAAAACTGCGTTTGTGGTGAAAAATAAAAAAATTTTCCCAAATACTTTTCCACTGAAGAATTAAAAACCTCATTACCCCCCCCTACAAAAATTTTTCTCTGGAAATTTTTTTAAACCCATTTATATAGTGTAAAAAATTCTGTTTCATTGCATTGCCCCTTTTTTTTTGTTTTTAAAATGGGAATGGGTTTTATTTTCGTCCTTTTTATGACCGGTTATTCTTCGATGTTTTATAGTTAGTTACCCTTTTTTTTCTGTTTGGTTTAAGTTATTTTTTTTGATTGGTTGTCAAATATAAAAATGTGTATAGACGTTAAATTGAAGACCTAACCACACAAAAACACACAAAACCACCCCCACACACACCCCAAAACACCAACCCAAACCACAAACCCCCACCCCACACCATGGGGTACAAAAACAAAAGGTTCCTTTTCAGAAAATTTAAAAAGTTTTACATTTTCACAACGTAAGGAATTTTATTTTTGACCCAAAAAACAAATTATCTTTTGTACCCCCCGTTCTATAGAACGGAAGTATTTGAAGGGAACGAAGAAATGCTGTCTGTGTGTCTGTCTGTCTGTTGTTTTGTCTTTTGTGTCCGTGGTAAAAAAGTGTTCCACTCGCTCCAGAAAAAAAAAATGGGCCGATCTTTCTAAAAAATTTGTAGGTATGTTCTATGGGCCCAACGGATGATGCCCCGATGTTTGTTTACCGCTACAGCCGTTACTAACAACTGTAACGGCCTGTAACGGTTTTTCTTCTTTTTTGGAATATTCAGAAAGTACTTGGCCAATTTTTAACCCGGTTTGGGTGTCTTGTGCAAATGGGAAAGCCTCTGTCCATTAAAAGTGTTTGTAATGCTGAAATTGATTAAAACAACCGTTTAAAAAACCTTATTCTCCCGTGTTTTCTTATTTATAGGGGATTTAATGAAATTGGTATGTAGAAAGGTTATCACACACAAATGGCACTTCTATTAGTGTTTCGAAATTTGACCGTTAAAAAACCGTTTTTTGAATATTGCCCGATTTGGATGAAATTTGATATGTACACAGGCTTTACCCAGTGATGCCCTTAAAAATACCGGTTTAGAAAGTGAAATTAATCGGTTATAAACCGTTAAACTGTTTTTTGCCGTTATCTTTTTATATATTGGTGGGTTTTAATGAAATTTTGTATATAGAAAAGGGGTTTATCACTAACAAATGGCACTTCCATGTAGCGTTTCAAAATCTGACTGTTAAAAAGTTATTTTGACATTTTGGGTTCCGTTTTGGATGAAATTTGGTATGTAACAGGCTTAGCCCAGTGAGGACTAAATACCGTTTCAAAAGTGTACATCGGTTAAATAACGTTTAAACCGTTATTTTGCCTTTATTTCTTATCTCACAAAGCACCTTGGCCGATTTATAAGCGGTTTGGAAAAAACTGGGAGTACGTTTATATGCTTCGCATCTTGTTTCTTATTGCAGGTGCGAAAGCAGCGCATTTCTTTGATCCATTCCCTGCCAATCGCTCCGATCACCACTTTGTGGCCCCTCACACGGACTGGCAAGCCGACCGTAAAACAATCAAATCCTCTATAAACATGACCTTCTCCGATTACAAGCATATCGTTTGGTTTTGATCGGTTAGACCCGCCAGCCGGACAGTGCTGATCTAGGGTCAATGTGCTTCTGCTCTGTTGGGGAAAGTTTTTGTTGTGGGCGAAAGGGGAAAGGGGGGGGGGAGGCTTTCGAACAAACGTAAACGCTGAGTCAAAAATGACATGAATGATTTTTGGACTGTAAATTCTGTACAGAAAGTCCTGTCTTCAGCCGTTGTTTTTTAATTCCCCCGATATACCAAAAAACGGACAATGTTGAACATCTTCAATACCTCTGTTCGAATTATTCCCTTTTCTCCCAAATACTGCCCGACATTACGTGATTTCTCGTCTATCCAAATTGCCACACGTCTACCAAGAATGCTCGGAGCTCCATTCGTGCGTTTGGTCTCGACTCTAATAAAAAAGATAATATAGTTCAAAGTGTGCTAAATTTCTTGCAGAACTTTAATAAAAAAAAAAATTCCAGACTCCCGAAAATGTTTATGACGGCTCAAATCGAAGGAAGTGGCTACTCCAGCCGCCTTATGTCCCACTTTCGAACCATCCACTGTGTAAATCTTTTTGTTTTTTGATAATCCTCTAAAACAGAATTGTGCATTGGTTTTGACAGTGAAAATGATATCTCCCGTCCCCGCATAAGACTTTTACTCTCTCCCGTTCCATTCCTTCTTGAAGGTCCTTCTGTCTGCAGCAATACCATCTCGGTTTTGGAATTTTTTGAAAAACAACAAGGAGGGAAAAAACAGTGTTATCGTTTGGTTTCAGGGATGTGGCTTCGGGGGGGAACGAACCCGAGCAAGAAATTAATTTGGTTGCAACACACGCCGTTTCCGTTATAGACCCGATTTTTAGACCCCACCCCCCACCCCGCCCCACTCTTCAAAAGAACTCCGGCAAGAGGATGGAAATTAAAAGCAGATAATATACACATTGTAAAAAGTACTGATTATCAGTCTGCCTAACAGATGGACAAAGTAATCACAAGACAAAACACGCGCGTTTTCGTCTCTTAGGTCTTCAGGCAAGATAAACAACATCAGGACAACGAAAAAAGAAGAAGGCAATCATTATCTTTGTCAAATTCGGCGCAAGATGGCCGTTGAACAGTTTTTGTTTTGTTTTGTTTTGTCACAACTTGATGTAGACTTAGTAAAAGAATTTTTTCATCTACTTCCGGAAACCATTAAAAAGAAAAACGGTTTGTAATGCAGACTACATAATGATCGCACCTGTTTTATTCATTATTATCTTTCAAAGAGACGGGGGGAGGGGGGGGGGGGGGGGGGGGGGGCTTCATGGCGCATACTGCTAGATAAGTCACTCAGCGTTCTAATCTGTTTATCGAGTTTGGGGGATGTGTATGAGTAAAGAGATAAATGTATGTTCACAGCAGTTTCTGTGACAATCTTGCTCCGAGATGTTCCCTGATTGTTAATGTATGTTGTCTCAAAGGAATAGATAAGGTTTTCTATTTAGTGGGACGAAAGTGTGGTTGGTGATATATTTGTTTCTAGAAAGTCTTGTACTTGAACTGCGGACATAATTTGGGGTCTTTAGGCACGGCCAGTTCAGTTTGCACATCGCCACATTTCAAACTTGCCTACAATTCCGACGTGGTCTTGACAGTCGCCCGACTTGTTTAATGCACCCCATGATCAGACATGTATGCGTGCTGCGTCCGTATTATGTGTTATGTGCGGTTATATCTATGTGTGTGTTTGTGGGGGGGGGGGTAGGGAATGGGTAGGGCAGGGCTGCTAAGTTTAGTAATCTGTGTGTGTGTGTGTGTGTTGTTGTGGGTGTGTGTGTGTGTGTGTGTGTGTGTGTGTGTTGTGTTGTGTGTGTGTGTGTGTGATTCTGCCTTCAGTTTGTCTCTATCAGTGTCTGTCTGTCATTTCTTTCTGTCTGTCTGTTGCTTCTGTCTGTCTGTCTGTCTGTCTGTCTCTCTCTTCTCTCTTCTCTCTCTCTCTCTCTCTCTCTCTCTCTCTCTCTCTTCAATCGGAACAGATTATACACAAACACATCAGAACAGAGGATAATCTATGTCATTAGCACTGGAAGTTAAAACATCTGTGGAAATTGTTTTGAATTGAGCCTAGTTGTTTTGTTGTTGCTAGTGTTGCTATTATTGTTGTTGATGTTATTGTTGTTGTCCTTTTTACTACTTCTCCTCCCTCCTTCTCCATCTCCTCCTCCCTCCTCCTCCGTTCTCTCTCTTCCTCTTCTCCTCCTTCTTCTTCTTCTTCTTCTTCTTCGTTGTTGTGTGCTCGTGCTGTTGTTGTCACTGTTTTGGTTATGGTTGTTGACATTGTTGTTATTGTTGCTCTTGATGGTGTTGCTGTTGCCGCAGTTGTTTTCTTGTTGCCGGTTTTTCTTCTCCTGGTTCTGTCGTTTTCGTCTTCTTCGTCTTCATCATCATCATCATCATCATCATCTCATCAATCATCATCATCATCATCATCTCATCATTCATCTCATATCATCATCATCATCTCATCATCATCTTCATCATCATTTCTCATCAACATCAACTTCTTCTTCTTCTTCTTTCTTCTTCTTCTTCTTCTGGTTGCTACACCAACGTGACAGCTCCGATGCCACGGCCACCCCTCCATCCCTGTATTGCCCTCATACAGATTTTCACCCCCCCCCCCCCCCCCACCCCCCTCCTTTCACTTTTTATGATCTTCGTTGGTATTAAACGGTGTGGACGTGGATGTTACATGACCACCCCTCTCCCCCTGCATAAATCTACTCTTGCTCCTTTGTCATCAGATCTTCCTCTAGTCTATCTTCCTCTTCTCCATTACATATCACTCTTTCTCCCCTTCTGCCCCATAATCTTTTCCCACTCCTCTTTTTTTTTTCGTGGAAATTTCTTTTCACGTATCGATCACTGGATTCTCCTCATCCTCTTCCCTTTTCTCCTGCTCCATCGATATTTTAGTCGACATCTTCTTTCTCTCATTCATTTTTTCTTTCGACGTCTCTTCCTACAAATCTTCCTTTTTTCCCCCACCGCCTCTTTAGCTGATTCATCAAGCTTCCATCCCTTTCTTCATTGGAAAACGTTTTTTTCTCCCCATTCTTCTTCAGAAAAACAATTTCCGTTTGTTTTCCTCCTTCCCTTTTGTCGCTTCTTACTCTTCTGTACCCTCTCTCTCTCTCTCTTCTCTCTCTCTCTCTCTCTCTCTCTCTCTCTCTCTCTCTTGTTATATATATATATATATATATATATATTCATATAAATTACGTTGAACAATACACACACACACACACACACACACCACACACACACACACACACACACACACACACACACCACACACCACACAACATGCAGTTCGCTCGTGTGGGACATTTTGCACGTGATTTTAAAGAAGATGTTTGAAGCCGTCCTTAATTTGACTGAGCAGCTAGTCAGTTAGAAATGCAATCCTGTGTCCATCATTCAGTGCCATGCATGAAGAAGCTCGTTGAGCGAAAATTTGGTGAAGATAGAAAATTGAAACTGAATAACACTGTGTTTTTATCTGTCCTTTGTATTTTTACCTCAAGTGTGTTTTGGCAGGTGCGGTGCCAAGCAGCATTGCGTGTTTTAATCAAGTGAAATATATATATATTATATATATATATATATATATTATATATATATATATATATACACTACTCAAAACAATTGAAGTACCACTTAGGAAAAATGCTGTCATTCGAAAGAAAACAAAGCTGAACATAATTTAATGATTGAATATTTTATTTTTATTATTCCTCAATCCATTCAAATTTATTCAAACACCGTGACAAAAAAATTATCTTTGTTTTACACTTGATTAAAGAGGCATACCCCCCAAAATTGAAAAGTAACAAGAGTCTATGGTAGATGTCATGATGTTAATAACGGGTATGGACCACCGTTCGCGTTCAAACAAGCGTCACATCGACGTCTCATGGAGTGCACCAGGCGGCGGAGAGTGTCCTGGGGGATCGCCTGCCATC
This sequence comes from Conus canariensis, assembly GCA_033310375.1. NCBI lineage: Eukaryota > Metazoa > Mollusca > Gastropoda > Neogastropoda > Conidae > Conus > Conus canariensis. The sequence goes on along the minus strand of JAMYXO010005049.1, from coordinate 3,653 downwards.
CTGCTCCAGCAACTGAAACAGCTGGTCCACGGTGTCTGCTGGAGGGTTGTGGGCCCGCACTCGCTCCCCAGCACGTCCCACAGATGCTCTATGGGGTTCAAATCTGGTGACACTGGCAGGCCAGTCCATTCTTGTCACCTGCTGCCCTTGTAGGAACTGATTCACGATGGCGGCGCACGGTGGCACGGCGCGTTGTCGTCCTGGAACTGGGCGCCCTGGCCAACTGCCCTCAGGGCGGGCATCACAAGGGGGCGGATGATGGTTGTCGCGGTAGGTGGCACGGTCAGGCGGCCTTCAACACGGTGTAGGGGGGTCTCGTGACGTAGGCTGAACCACCCCACACCATCACGGACCCACCTCCATAGCGGTCATGCTCCTGACGGCAGCATCAACGTAGCGTTCTCCAGGACGTCGCCAGACGCGAACTCGCCCGTCGTTGAACCTGAGGGTGAACCTTGACTCGTCTGTGAAGAGTACTGTTGCCCATTCAGCTCTTGTCCACCTTCTATGACATGCTGCCCAGGCCCGACGATGAGCTCGATGCGCTGGGGTCAGTATTGATCTCCTGCTGGGGACCTTGACCTCAAGTTGGCGTCGTGGAGCGGTTCCGAACTGTCTGGGTACTGACGTTGACGTTGCTGGCTTGTCGTAGCTGGTCTCGGAGTACTGTGGCACTGGCTGAACGGTCTCTCAGACAAGCGATAACAATGAACCGATCCTGCTGTCTGGAGGTGCTTCTCGTCCGTCCACGTCCCTGCTGTTCTTCAACACTTCCAGTGTTAAGCCAACGGTCTCTGAGCCTCAGAATGACTGGGTGACTCACTCCAAGCCGTCGACCCAATCTCCCTCAAGCCAATACCTTCTTGGTACCAATGCTATCGCTCTTCCTCTGTCGGTGTGCTTAGTCGTTGTTCTCGCAGGCATTGGTTAAATCTTCCTAAATTTCGCGACTTTTTATACCCGTCAAATGTGCTAACTGATTGCAATTCTGCTCAGAAAAGACCTTGCTTTCACGTGCATCACATTTTTTTTCCTTGCTGTGTCTGTGTCAAAATTGGGAGCGACACAAGTTCGATAAATTTCTCGGGATTTTTTTTGCCTCAGATGCGACGCGGTAGATAACTGTGACCGACTTTAACATAACAAAAATGCACGAGGAGTAGTATTTGAGAACCGGGTAAGCTTATCCAGCAGAGTTTATTCAATTATCAATATTAATTGGTTTATCAGGTCTTTTTAAAAATTGCATACAAAATTAGGGGTGGTACTTCAATTGTTTTTAGTAGTATATATATAATGACGAAAAATATGTAGGCCTATGTGTTTGTGAAGAACTTATTGCTAATATAATACACATGAATTCGAAATGAGGTCTCTCTCTCTCTCGCTCTCTCTCTTTCTCTCTCCCTCTCTTCTCTCTTCTCTCTCTCTTCTTCTCTCTCTCTCTCTCTCTCTTTTGAAGTTACCGCGCACAAAGGATAGTGCCAGCAGTTTTGCAGCCGAGGGGGACGTGCGTTGTACTTCAATGTCTTCCGACGTCTGACCTGTCTGGAAACCGTCGCTGGCACTACATCCCTGAAACGAGGTCTGCATCGCAATGGGTGAGGACTCTGGTCTGAAACTTACTGGGTTTCCCTGTAGGCGGTTTTTTTTAAAACTTTTTTTCCCCCTAAAATTCATCCTCTTAGCCTGGGGAGGGAGGGAGGTGATGTCAGGATAGATGAATGAGAGGACTGGAAAGTAGAAGTGCAAAGAGAGAGAGACAGACAGACAGACAGACAGACAGACAGACAGACAGACAGCCACACAGACAGACAGAGACAGGGACAGAGATAGAGATACAGAGAAAAGAGGGAAGGGGGGGGGGGTAAACGAAGGTCTAGGGGGATGGGTTGGTGGTTGGGGTTAGTGGTATGAGAGAGAGTACCATTATCAACGAAACCCAGCTGGTGCCGTTGAGGCAGCGAGGAAATAAAGTATGCCTCAGCATGAGTGCCGCAGATTATGGAAGACTGATAGGCAGACACACAAAAAGTCTCCTGAGACACCGCTGATCTAGATCATCCGCAAAAAGGTCACGAACAGGGCATCTATTCAGTTCAATGCATCAGGTTTCATCCACGCGTGACAGACAGACAGAATAGACAGGCAGACAGACAGACAGACAGACAGAGAGAGAGAGAGAGAGAGACGGAGAGAGATGAGAGGGGAGGGAGAGAGAGAGAGAGATGTCACTTCGAATTCATGTTGTATTATGATTTGCAATATAGTTCTTCACTGGTGCATTTCTGAACTTAAAAAAAAAAAAGAAATTGTCTGTAAGGTAATCGTCTATGTCAAACGCTTTACTCTAAAATGAGGACGTTCCTATGCTTTTACCTCTCTTCATTCTTCAATTCTACTCCTTCTGTCTCTGTCTGTCTGTCTGTCTGTCTGTCTGTCTGTCTGTCTGTCTCACTCTCTCTCTCTCACTCTCTCTCTCTCTTTCTCTCGCCCTATCTTCATCCCCCCCCCCCCCCCCCCCCCCTTTCTTCTCTCTTCCTGTCTTTTGTGCATGTCTGTAGCCTGTTGACTGTGTCCTTGTCCGTCTATCTGTCTCTGTTCTGTCTGTCTGTCTGTCTGTCTGTCTGTCTGTCTGTCTGTCTCTCTCTCTCTCTTTCTTCTCTCCTCTCTCTCTCTCTCACCTCCGTCCCTGTCCACCCAGATCCCTCCTTTCTTTCTTTTTCTTTGTTTGTTTCTGAGAGTGTTCTATGTGGCATTTGGTAAGACGTGTCCATTGTTTCTGTGGACCACCTGTTCAGTGTATAACGCTGCGACAGATAATCAGGAGGCTGTGTTCATTCAGAGGCATGGCAATTTTGTCGCAAAACATTCATTTTTTTTGTCTGTTATGCCCATTCTCTCTCTCTCTCTCTCTCTCTCTCTCTCTCTCTCTCTCTCTCTCTCTCTCTCCCTGTGAGTGCGCGTGTGTGTGCGCGCGCGTGCACGCTCCGCCGCGCTGTGTGTGTGTTGTTTGTCTGTGTGTATGTATGTATGTTGTGTGTGGTGTGTGTGGTGTGTGGTTGTTGTGTGTGTGTGTGTGTGTTTTGTGTTGGCTGTGTGGGTGGGGGGGCGGGTGGGGGGCGAGAGAGAAGAGAGAGAGAGGAGTGTGTTTGGTGTGTGTGTGTATGTGTGTGTGTGTGCCTGTGTGTGTGTGTTGTGTTTGTTGTGTGTGTGTGTGTGTTGTGTGTTTGTTGTGTTGGTGGGGTGAGTGTGTTTTGTGTGTGGTTTCTTGTGTGTTGTTTCTGTGTGTGTTTGTGTGTGTGTGTGTGTGTGTGTGTGGGTGTGTGTGTGTGTGTGTGGGTGGGTGGGTGGGGGGGTGGGTGGGGGTAAAACCTAAACGCGATTCCCTTTTTGCCCCCGTTGATTGCATATGCACTGGGGAAAAACCCCCCCACCTCTCTCTCTCTCTCTTTGTGGGGTGTGTGTGTGTGTGGTGTTGTGTGTGTTGTGTGTGTTTTGGTGTGTGTGTTTTATTTTTGGGTTTGCTTGTGTGTGTGCATGGTGTGTGTGTGGTTTGTGTGTGTTTTGGTGTGTGTGTGGTGTGTGGTTGTTTAGGGTTGTGTGTTGTGTGTGTGGTGGTGTGGTGTTGTGGTTTTTGTGTTTGGGTTTTT
>JAMYXO010005048.1:0-16219 GCA_033310375.1 Conus canariensis | reverse complement strand
CGATTTGTAAGCAGCGCCGATTTGTAGAGCGCTTACAAATTGGCGGGCTAGGCCCCCGTCGATTTGTAAGCGCTGCTTACAAATCAGTGGGTGCTTTAAAAATCGGCGGGTTAAGCCCCCGCCGTTTTGTAAAGCGCTTTACAAATCGCGGGCGCTTTATATCCTGCTTCTTTGGATTAAAACGATAAACTATCATTACGCTTTCAGCGATTATTCCCGGAATTTTGATGACTTTCTATTTTGCTCATCAATATGGCGGACTGACACACGTCGTTTTGAGGAGCACTCTAACGAAGAGAAAAAGACAAGTCTGCTAACTTATTTTACTACATCCCCCCCCCCCTCACTCGCTCTCTCTCTCTCTCTCTCTCTCTCTGTCTGTCTGTCTATCTATCTATCTACAGTCCTATACTGCATGTTGAGTATGTTCACTATAACATCGAGTGTTGCAGAGATGATGTGAACACCAGGAGCATCTTCTTCAATATGTTGTGTTTAAAGCCCACTACTAGGGGAGGTGCACTGTTTGTTTGTTGTTGTTTTTTCTACAAATAACATTTTCAGCATCCACGAATAATTTTCCTGCATTGTCTTTTTATTGATTGTGTCTGGCAATCATATCTATTCTTTCAGTGAAATATTCTTGTGAAAGTATGAAAACTGCACACTAGTTCAACTTTTCCCTATTCTCTTGCACTATTCTCTTCACTCAATATAAGCTGAGTTACGATTTCGTTTTCATTTGAGTGTGGAAATTTGTGTTTATATTATCGATTGCAAAATGTGCTTAAAACTGCGTTTAAAAACTAACAATTCCAGTTCACTTTGACATTCATGTAACGTTTACAGAAATGAACAAATACGAATAAAAACATGTCAACAATGTCCTCTGCTTTCGACTTCGAAATTTGATTGTGTGAGCGAGTCAGGGCAAAAGAAATAGCCTGTTTACTCCCTGCCCTCCCCCCCCCCCCCAACACACACATATGCACAGGCTTACATACACAAACTAATATACATACACATATACTCACACACACACACATGAACACACACACCGCATTTCAGTCCGCCGTTTTAATGAAATAGAAAGTCATCAAAATCGCAGGAATAATTACGGAAAGCATAATAATAGTTTATCGTTTTAATCCATAGAAGCAGGATATAAAGCGCCCGCCGTTTTGTAAAGTACTATACAAAACGGCGGGGGCTTAACCCGCCGATTTGTAAAGCACCCGCCGATTTGTAAGCAGCGCTTACAAATCGGCGGGGGCCTAGCCCGCCGATTTGTAAGCGCTCTACAAATCGGCGCTGCTTACAAATCGGCGGTTTTACAAGTCATGCAATGTGTTCCGATTTGTAAGCGCTTACAAATCGGCGCTGCTTACAAATCGGCGGTTTTACAAGTCATGCAATGTGCGCCGATTTGTAAGCGCTTACAAATCGGCGCTGCTTACAAATCGGCGGGTTACAACTAGCAAAAATGGGACAAGCACATTTAGAAAATGGTAAGAGCAGAGGGGAGGATGGGAGGTGGGGTGGGCGGGAACACAGAGGAAAAGGAGGGTAAGACAAAATCAGAGTATTCCAAGTAAAAGAACCAAAGACAGATAAGAACGGACTGTTTATGAGACCAGAGTTTATCACAAGTCGAAACATCAAATGTTAATTTCACACTCTCATATCCCCCGAGTGGTAAGATATTCACCAAAATAAAGTTGCCCGATTTTCAAATCCAAGGGGTAAAAAAAACCCACATTAGTGTGTCTGTGATGAGCCACGTAACGTAAAAAGGTTTTATTGAGAGCCGAGATGTTTATGACATAAAACACAAGTCTTTCACTGCAAGTCACACCAAGATCTTGTTCCGAAATTTCCCAACTGTAGTGATATATTGTTGTTGTTGTTGCTTTCCTCTCCAACAGAATCAATCTCTGTGTTTTGCTGTGACTGAAAAAAACAAACAACTGTGACCCACCCAAAGAAATTGTTCCATCTGTTGTGACATGTGTTTTTTTCTTTTTCTCCGATAGAATCAATCTCTGTGTTTTGATGTGTTTAAAAAAAAAACAAAAAAAAACCTGAGACCCACTGTTACAATGCTAAAATGCGCTGACTTCCTGAGTACAAGGTAAGTGCAGTACTATAGCTTGTAGGAGTTCGTTGTAGATCCTGTGGTAGGTGTTCGACTTGCAGACGACAAAATACACCAGACGGTATTGAAACGAAAAGGACCCTTTCATTTACAAACGTTGACGAATATAGGAACAAAAACAATCCACTGACCTTCAGGTTCAATATGTCGTACAGGAACTCAATCATACATACAAATGTTCTACTAATGGCAGCTTTTCATCGACTAGACTCAAACTCAGTAAAGACTCGAACACTTCTAGACTAGAACTCTTCAACAAATCTCTCTCTCTCTCTCTCTCTCTCTCTCTCTCTCTCTCTCTCTCTCTCTCTCTCTCTCTCTCTTGTCGCCCAGCTCTCATTCATTTATATGTTATCTAAAGAATAGTCTCAAACATACTCGATTATTCTTTTCTAGAATATTCTGCATATCAGTAAGCTTAACCAATCAAATTGTGACGAGCGTATGCGAATGTAATTCGGTCAGCTTCTACAACATTCTCGAACCTTCGGTAACGCACTAGCAACTTACGGAAACTTGGTGAACATTCTAACATAATCTTGAATATTCCAATCGCATTATCAATCGATTTTAAAACAATACTGAACAGTTTGTCATACATTCACTTTCCAAAAGTTTTAAACAAATCAACAACAGTACTACACTGACCGAAAATACAAAGATCTAAAAGCGATAACTATAAGGAGGCTTGCAACGCGTCATTATTGCTATGTCTTTCACAAAAGTTCCCCCTCGCTTGTCTCCCTTTTAAATTGTAACACCCACCAAAAGAAATTGTTTGCGATTAGTGTTTTTCTTTCAGGAAATCACTGCTTTCGGTGGTTGGGTAGGGTGCAGTGGGGGTGATTTTAACCTTAATTGTTCAGCATATAGTTCTTAACTGACCTTTATTTATTTATTACACTACCTCCGTGATCGTCTGAGTTAGAAAATAATTCTGTTGATGTAAGTGAAATGTAATAATAGCAAATCAGACCAGTGAATGGGATGGAAATACATAAAACGAACAAGCAAAACACCGGAAGAACAAACACATAAAACTTAGAGTCTGCTGAGAAAAACTTCATTCTTTTCTTTTTTGTTTGTTTGTTTCAGTCTTAGAGCCAGTCCCATTTCAAAGGAGTGTGACTGGTCTGCCGTAAAGAAAATTTCGTCACACACACACACACACACACACACACACACACACACACACACACACACACACACACACACACACACGTATCAGAGAGAGAGAGAGAGAGAGAGAGAGAGAGAGAGAGAGAGAGAGAGAGAGAGAAATCACGTAACGGATACACACATGCATCTCTATATATACAATTCATTCCCCAACAGCTAACCTATCCTCAGTAAATTATAATAATAATAATGATTATATAATAATAAGATAATAGCAATGTCAAGAAGAAGAAGAAGAAGAAGAATGGTAACAATGATAATGATGATAATAATAATTACATAATAAAAAGATCATAACAATGTTAATAATAATAATAACAATGATGATGACGGTGATGATAATGATAATAATAATACTAATAATTATGATGATGATGATGATGATGATGGGTGATAACGATAATAATAATAGTAATTATCATCATCATCATATTGGTAATAATAATAATAATGACAATAATAATAATGATAATGATAATAATAATGATGAAAATAATAACAAAAATAATGACAACAATGATGATGACGATGGTAGAAAGAAACTCGTGGAGAGCGTGGCAGCAGAGAGTCCTCAGAAGAGAAGCCCCCTTCAAGCAAGTGTTTCGGCCCTTATCTCCTGACACTCTAGGGGGTTGGGCCACACCCGGTTCATGACTCCGGATGTCCCTCTGCTGCCCCTTTTTTTTTCCCATCTTGGGACGAGCCATGGCTGGGATTCGAACCCATGACCCTCTGGACATGCTCATTTTCCACTTAATGACTCGCGCTTTAACCACTGAGCCACAGGGACACCTGATATTTGTAGGGAAATTAAGCCTTATGAAGTTCACTTTTGTTCCTCCTTGACCAGATCCAGCTTGAACACCTCTCTGCCGCTTCTGCCATTGCTTTCAGGGCTCTGGTTTTTTCCTTCCCTGCAACTGAGAGCTGTTTCATGAGGCTGTATGCAGACGTTCCTACAAACCCCCTAGCTCCAATTTCTGCAGTGAGGACTTTGACCTGATAGCCTTCTCTCCTCAGGCTGTTTGCCAGATCAGCATACTTTTCAGTCTTGTAGATTTGAGCTGCCTCCATTCTGTTCTCATATGGCACCGTGAGCTCGATCATGATCAGCTGTTTGGTTGACTTAGAGTGGACTACTATGTCTGGTCTCATGCCACTCTTGCTGATGATCTCTGGGTGACTCTTCCATTCTGGGAGGTCTGCAGTGCACTCCCAGTCATCTGCCCCGTCCAGCAGACTCTGCCTGCATGTTTCGAGTGGCACTGTTGTTCTTGGCCATGATTTGCTGCCTCCTGCCGTGAAGAATGTTGCGGGTGCTTTTGGAGTCCTGATTTTCCCTTTTGTGGTGTTGGTACTAGCCCAGACTACTTGTACAATTTCTTTGAGCACTTGGTTGTGCCTCCATGTGTACCTTCCTTGAGCCAGGGCTACTTTACATGAGCTTAGGACATGCTCCACTGTTTGTTTTTCATGGCAGAGGGGGCATGCAGGATCGTCTGTTTTCCCCCACTTCACCAGGTTTGCATTTGAGAGCAGAAGGTCATATGCAGATCTGAGAATGAAGCTGACCCTGAGAGGGGCCATGTGCCAAATGTCATTCCAAGTGAGACTTCTTTGGAGTGCATTCTCCCACGTTGTCCATTGCCCTTGCTGGCTCTGCTGGACTGCTTTTTGGAGTCTTTTTTGGTCTTCTTCTTTTCTCATCTCCTGAATCATCATGTCTCTTTTGGCTTTTCCTTTGGCCTTTGACCACCATTCAGTTTTGGTCACCCCCAGTCCCTGTCTGTTGGTCTGTGTGTGTCCTGTTATTTCTCTGATCTTGAGACTTTCTTTTGCAGAATCCATCGCCTCTTGAACTTTCCATTTTCTGCCTGTCTTCAGCTGGGGCTTAATTGCTTCTACCACCTTGTCTCCTGAGTCCTCCAGCATGCTTTGAAGTCTGATCTTCCCTGCTTTGTATTCCTCCAGGATGGATTTCAGGGGTAGTTTCAGCTTTGCTTGGCGACAGTACAGCGCTATGTCAGTCAGACAGGGTGGGACACCAAGCCATTTCCTTGTGAACTTGTTGATTTTGGCTTCCATTGCCTCCACTATGCTGGTGCAGATGTCGTATATCATCAGAGGCCATAGCAGCTTTGGTATCAGCATGAACTGCAGACACCAGACCTTGTATTTGCCAGGGAGCCCACACTGGTCAATGGTCTCCAAGCCTTCCTCCGCCATCTGCTTGGTTTCTTTTGCTCTTTGTGTGTCTTTCAGCGTATCATCATACCATCTTCCAAGGCTCTTGACTGGTTCTTCTGTGACTGTTGGAATGGCCTGGTTGGCAACACTGAAGACCACAGATCCGGCCACTTTTCCTTTCCTCAGTGAGAGACTCCGTGATTTCTTTGGCTTGAACTTCATTCTGGATGAGGCAACTATGTCGTCCAGCCTCTCCAGCACATGACGTGTCTCGTCTTCTCTGGATGAAATCACTGTAGTGTCATCCATGAAGGCCTTGAGAGGAGGCATCTTGTATCCATCGCCAAGGTCTGTTTGTCTCGCGTTGTTTGTTGCTGCTTTCAAGATGAGTTCCATTGCCAGCACGAACAGTATTGGGGAAATTGCACAGCCCATTGCAATACCCACTTCCAAGTTGATCCAGTCTGTTGTGTACTCCTTGGTAGAGAACCGCATTGAGAAGCCATTGAAGTACTTCTTGAGCATGTCGCGGATGTTCTTTGGCACATGGTACATCTCAAGAGCCAACTGTATCATCTCATGGGGCACAGATCCATATGCGTTTGCCAGATCAAGCCACACTACGTCCAGGTCTCTCTTTTCTGTTTTTGCTTTTTGGATTGCGTCCCAGATCATTGTGGCGTGTTCTACACAGCCCGCCACGCCTGGGATGCCACCTTTCTGGACTGACACATCCAAGTACTTGTTTTCCATCAGGTACTTGGTCAGCCTTGCTGCCATGACAGAGAAGAAGATTTTCCCTTCGACGTTCAGTAGTGATATTGGCCTGAACTGGCTAATGTCACTTGAGTTTTGCTCTTTGGGGATGTACACACCATCTGCCGTCATCCACTGGCCGCTGATCTTCTGGTTTCTCCAAGCCGATCGCAGCAGCCTGTGGAGCCACTCCAGCACCTTGGGACATTTCTTGTAAAGCTGGTAAGGTATTCCGTTTGGCCCTGGTGATGATTTGGCTCTGGCTTTGTCGACCACCTTCTTGATTTCCGCCAACGTTGGAGGCTTGCCATTGAACTGTTCCTCAGGGTTGGTTGGCCACACCAGACCTTGAATGTCGAGTGGTGCTTTGCTCTGTGGGTCAGAGTATGTTTTCCTCAGATGCTGCTCAAGAACTCCTTTGTCCACACTTAGGGTCCCAGATTTTGGCTGCTCAAACAGTGTTCTGGCAAACTGGAAGGGGTCTCTGAAGAAGCGCTCTTGTGTCTTCTTCTTTTTGCTCTTCCTCTTCCTCGCAGATTCCGCTTTGCTGAGGGCACTGTGTTTTTCTTTCAGGTCTTTCCACAGTTTTTCCAAGCCTTGTTTTTCAGCTGGCAGTGCGGTCTTCATTTGCATCTTGAGGTTTTTCTTTTGGACCCTGATCTTGTCCATCTTTTCTTGGCGTCTGGATTTCTTTGGAGGTGTTTTCTCTTTGGGTAGTTTTGCTCCATAGGCGTCTCTACATGTGGCATACACAATGTCCCCATATGTGGCTAGTTTGTGTTCCAGGGTGCTTTTCCCTATCAGTGCATCGAGTCTTTGGACGATTTTTGCATCCAGTTTCTCCCAATCTTCAGTTTCGTTTGCTCGTGGCAGGTTGAGTTTCAGGCGCCTGGCATCGAGGGCCTGTGCAAATTCCTCATCCGAACCAACAGCGTGGATGTCCTTGGCACTGTGGTTTAAATCCTGGCCTTGGTCTTCCGACGTCTTATCTGCTGATGCAGTGCGCTGCTGCTCATTCAGATGAGTCTTCACACATCCCATCTTTGTTCTGTGGATCTTCATGCCACGGGTGGTAGCGAAACGCTTTCCACAGACACATGGATATTCCATTTGGTCCATGTTCATAGTCCGTTTGGGATTTGCAGTCATGATTGGTTGAGCACCGATGGATTCATCATTCTCTCCCCCTTTCGGTGAATCCTGGGAGCATCTTTTCCTTTTATTTTTAGTAGCCACATGTTTAAGGCAAAGTGGGGAGCCAGCCCACAGAGCCCTTGGTTCTGGTCTTTCCCAGTGTCCTCCGGTCTTTCCCGGACGTCCTCCGGCCTATTCCCGGAAGTCAATGGTTTACCCATGCATCAGTAGAAAGAAACTCGTGGAGAAGAGAAGCCCCATTCAAGCAAGTGTTTCGGCCCTTATCTCCTGACACTCTAGGGGGGTTGGGCCACACCCGGTTCATGACTCCGGATGTCCCTCTGCTGCCCCTTTTTTTTTCCCATCTTGGGACGAGCCATGGCTGGGATTCGAACCCATGACCCTCTGGACATGCTCATTTTCCACTTAATGACTCGCGCTTTAACCACTGAGCCACAGGGACACCTGATATTTGTAGGGAAATTAAGCCTTATGAAGTTCACTTTTGTTCCTCCTTGACCAGATCCAGCTTGAACACCTCTCTGCCGCTTCTGCCATTGCTTTCAGGGCTCTGGTTTTTTCCTTCCCTGCAACTGAGAGCTGTTTCATGAGGCTGTATGCAGACGTTCCTACAAACCCCCTAGCTCCAATTTCTGCAGTGAGGACTTTGACCTGATAGCCTTCTCTCCTCAGGCTGTTTGCCAGATCAGCATACTTTTCAGTCTTGTAGATTTGAGCTGCCTCCATGACAATAATCATGATGATAATAATAATAATGATAAGAAGAAGAAGAAGAAGAAGAAGAAGAAGAAGAAGAAGAAGAATGATCATACATATGCAACACTAAAACGAGAAATAGAAAAGAGGAATTTTCAATGACAAGTCAGTGTACCTTACGCTTTCCTTTCAAATCCCGTGGCCAGTGCTTACCGTGGACTCACTAAGGTCAATGCCGATGACGTAACCCGTCGGCCCCACCAGTTTGCTGAGGATGAAAACGAGGCTTCCGGCTCCACAGCCAATGTCAAGGATGCGTTTTCCCTGCACGTTCTCTGGGATGACTATGGCGTCCCCGAAGTATCTGAAAGCCAGCAGCTGGAGTGATGTTGTGTCGCTGTAGTAGTAGTAGTAGTAGTAGTAGTTGTTGTTGTTGTTGTTGTTGTTGTAGCAGTAGTAGAAGTAGTAGTAGTAGAAGCAGTAGTTGTAGCGGAATAAGTAGCAGTAATAGTGGTCGTAGAAGTAGTATTATTAGTATATAGTTGTTGTAGCAATAAACCAGCAAGAGGAAGAAATGGAGAGGAAGAATAACAGGAGAGAGAGGTGTAATTGTTCTTTTTTTTTTTTTTTTACTCCTTAAAAAAAATGTCACATCGGATGAATCTGTGTGTGTGTGTGTGTGTGTGTGTGTGTGTGTGTGTGTGTGTGTGTGTGTCCGTGCGTGCGTGCGTGTGTGTGTGTGTGTGTGTGTGTGTGTGTGTGTGTGTGTGTGTGTGTGTGTGTGTATGTGTGTGTGTGTGTGTGTGTGTGTGTGTTTATGCGTGTGTGTGTGTGTGTGTGTGTGTGTGTGTGTGTGTGTGTGTGTGTTTGTTTGTTTTATGTGTGTGTGTTTATGTGTGTGTGTGTGTGTGTGTGTGTGTGTGTGTGTGTGTGTGTGTGTGTGTGTGTGTGTGGTTTTTTGCGTGTGTGTGTGTGTGTGTGTGTGTGTGTGTGTGTGTGTGTGTGTGTGTGTGTGTGTTTGTTTGTTTTATGCGTGTGTGTTTATGTGTGTGTGTGTGTGTGTGTGTGTGTGTGTGTGTGTGTGTGTGTGTGTGTGGTTTTTGCGTGTGTGTGTGTGTGTGTGTGTGTGTGTGTGTGTGTGTGTGTGTGTGTGTGTGTGTGTGTTTGTAAGCAGCTGGGAAGAGATGAAATGAGAAGGAAGGTTTGGTGTGGGGAGAGGGCAGGAAAGAATTGGAGACGGGAGGGAGAGACATCTCATTTATATTCGCCCATTGGTAACTCAAACAAACTAACAAATAAACGCAGTTTACCGGAGAAAGAATATTTTGGTACAACTATTTGAATAGATCGGTTTATGAAAAAGCGGTTATAATCAATCATCTGGTGAAATAGACTTGTACTTGTTTCAAAATCCAGTTTCTCCATGGTTTATATAACACAAAAGAATAAGACCGCTACAACTGTAAGCAAAACAAACCACAATAGTTAACTCTATTATCTCTTCTTGATTGCTCGGTTTATGTAACAAGGCAAGAAGGATCAATAAGATCAATATTTCTGACATTCCAACTTACCACTTTTCAAGCCTTCTGTAGCATCATTATCATTACTATATGGTCACAACCATGATTATTATTAAAACTATAAATATACATATAAATTATCATAATTAATAGTATACCTATTAGATTCCATCCTTCCCATAATTCATACATTCCTTCTCCTCTTTTTTCTTCCTGACCCCCTCCTCCTTTTTCTTCCTCCCTTCCCTTGTTGGTGCACTAACCAACAACCCAAGAACCATTGAAAACAAGAAAAAAGAACTATGTAAAATCTCCCAGAACCACAACTTAAAAATCACCATTGAAGCAAACAAAAAGGTAGTGAACTACTTAGACATAACACTTGACCTCAACAACCACATATATAAACCATACAAGAAGCCTAATGACACACCTATTTATGTAAACATTAAAAGCAACCATCCACCATCTGTATTAAAGACCATACCCAACGGCATAAACAAGAGACTATCAAATCTGTCATGTAATGAAAGAGTATTCAACAACGCAGCAGTAGAATACCAAGAAGCACTGCAAAAAAGCGGGTACAATTACAAACTACAATACAACCCAGACAACAACATAAATAAAAGTAAGAAAAACAGGAAAAGAAAAATCATATGGTACAACCCACCATACGACGGGAAACTCAAAACAAACATAGGGAAAGAATTCTTTAAAATCTTAACATCTTCGTTCCCAAAAGAACACAAACTGTATAAAATATTTAACAAAAACACCGTCAAACTATCGTATTCATGTATGCCCAACCTCAAAAATTTAATTGACGCATCTAACAAAATGAAAACCAACACAGCAAAGAAGGGTGAAGAAAGGAAATCTTGCAATTGCATCAAAAAAGAGCAGTGCCCTCTAAACAACAAATGCCTCTACAAAAATATTGTATACCAAGCCACTGTGACATCAGAAAATGATGAAGAAACATACATAGGGATTACTGAAAACCACTTCAAAACCAGATATGCAAACCACAAACAGTCATTTAATAAAGAAAAATACAAAAACCAAACAGAACTGAGTAAATACATCTGGAAACTTAAAGACGCAAAAACAAACTACAATATATCCTGGAAAATAATAAAAAGGGCATCACCATACAGCAATATTTCAAAAAGATGCAACTTATGCTTAACTGAAAAGTGGCTAATACTATGCAAACCACACCTAGCAACTCTAAACACTAAAACAGAAATAGTAAACAACTGCAGGCATAAATGGAAATCGTTGTTAGTGAACACACCCAGAACAACAACCTGAATATCTCAAAATACACGTGCAGCCAACCAGCACGTGAAAACATCCGCAACCGGGGCCCACACGCTATATAACACCGGCGGTGGGCAACCCAAAATCATCCTGACGATAGCGCTCAACGCTTGAAACAAATTTGTAGATTTCGTTTTAAAACTTAATCTTAACAAATATATATATATATATATATTATATATATATAGAGAGAGAGAGAGAGAGAGAGAGAGAGAGAGAGAGAGAGAGAGAATGGTACTGAGGATCAGCGCAATCTTAAAAACAGTGCTCAACCACAGTGGGAGAGACATTTGTTACATTAAAAGCAAGTTAAAATCAAGCTTCTAAAAACATCTACAAATTTGTTTCACGCTGTGCGGTCGTCAGGATGTGATGAGCTTGTGTTGCCAGTGCCACGTATATATATAGCTAGCTGGTTTGCTGTTGTTTTTTCCGTGCTACATGTGTTTCTCAGGTGTTGGTTTTTTTCGCTGATAGGAACTTCCATCTGTGTCTGCAATTGTTAACCATTTCTGTTCTAACATTTAGAGTTGCCAACTGTGGTTTACATAGTATAATGTATTTCTCTGTTAGGCATAGATTGCATTTTTTTGAAATGTTGTTGTATGATGCTGCTCTTTTTAAAATTTTCCAAGATATGTTGTAGTCTATGTCTTTTTCTTTAAGTTTCCAAATGTATTTACTCAATTCTGTTTGGTTTTTGTATCTTTCTTTGTTGAATGATTGTTTATGGTTTGCATATCTAGTTTTGAATTGGTTTTCCGTGATACCTACATATGTTTCTTTTGCGTTCTCTGATGTTACAGTGGCTTGGTACACAATGTTGTTATAAAGGCATTTGTTGCTTAGGGGGCACTGTTCTTTTTTGGTACAGTTACAAGATTTCCTTTCGTTACCCTCCTTTTTTTCTGTGCTGCTTTTCATTTTGTTTGCTGAATCGATGGCATTTTTGAGGTTCGGCATACATGAATATGATAATTTGATGTTGTTTTTGTTGAATATCTTGAATAATTTATGGTCTTTTGGGAAAGATGATGTCAAGATTTTAAAGAATTCTTTCCCTACATTTGTTTTAACTCTTGCATCATATGGGGGATTGTACCATATGATATTCCTTTTCCTGTTCTTTCTGCATCTTTTTGTATCATTGTCTGGATCGTATCTTAATTTGTAATTGTAGCCACTTGTATGTAACGCCTCTTGGTATTCAGCTGTAGCGTTGTTGAATACTGTTTCGTTACATGACAAATTGGATAGTCTTTTATTTATGCTTTTGGGTATTGTTTTCAGTATGGAGGGTGGGTGATTGCTTTTGATGTTTACATAAACAGGCGTGTCATTTGGTTTCTTGTATGGTTTATATGTGTGTTGGTTGAGGTCTAACGTTATGTCTAAATAGTTCACTATCTTTTTGTTTGCTTCTATTGTGATTTTTAAGTTTTGGTTGTGGAAAATTTTACACAATTCTTTTTTCTTATTTTCAATATTTCTAGGGTTGTCATTCAGAGCGGCAAGGCCGTCATCCCTGTACAGTCCAGTTTGTTTTCCAAGTTTTTTTTGAATATTGGATAACATGAATAGTCCGACAAGTTCGCAAGTTTCGGCACCATCGTATGATCCCATTGTGACATCGAAAGTTGAATTCCTGCTTGTGTTCTTAATCCAGGTTTCATTTTTATTGTGCAGTAAAGTTTTCTTTGTGTGGAAAATGATTTCCATTTCTGACCCTGATATTTCTGTGTACTTGTTGGCAAATTTTATAGCTTTAGTTAGTAGCTTTTCATCTATAGATGGGTAGAAATCTACTATGTCAAATGTTATAAAAACTGTATTTTCTTGTTTATTGAGGTTTTTGAACCATTGTATTACTTCATATGTGTTTTTCCAGAGATTGAGTTCAGTGTTTTCTTTTATGTTTTTTATGGTTTTCTCTAAGATTTTTTTTACTAATTTTCCCTAGTTCAGATTTGGAAGGGTTTATCAGTCTACATGTTGGGTTGTTCAAGAAATTGGGTTTGTGGTCTTTAAGTGTAATAAAGGCTTCTCTAGCTGCTGTGGTCTCTACTCTGTCACTTAGGTCCATTTGGTGCACAAGTTCCTTTTCTTTCTTTCTGATGTGATCATATGTAGCCTTGTCAGCCTTTCTGTAATTTTTCTGGATATTTTTATCAAGGAGTTTTGAGTACTCTTCAGGTTCTATTTTGTAAAAGTTATTGGTTTTATCCGCCTTCACAAATATTTTGGTGTCATTTTGAATTTGTTTAATTTCCTTTTCTAACGCTGATTGAAATTTGTTATTAGATTTTTTGAAATCTATGTTGGCTAACATTCTTCTCATTTTTTCTTCAAATGTTTTCATTTCTTCAATGGCTGGTGGTACTCGCCATGACTTGAAGTCGTATGTATTTTTATCCTCTTTGGGGTGCTGTTGGATTCTTTTTTGAACCCTAGGTGGTGAGAACACCACAGAATTATGGACTGTGGTGTGTCTCTATTTGACACCATACAAGAAACCAAATGACACGCCTGTTTATGTAAACATCAAAAGCAATCACCCACCCTCCATACTGAAAACAATACCCAAAAGCATAAATAAAAGACTATCCAATTTGTCATGTAACGAAACAGTATTCAACAACGCTACAGCTGAATACCAAGAGGCGTTACATACAAGTGGCTACAATTACAAATTAAGATACGATCCAGACAATGATACAAAAAGATGCAGAAAGAACAGGAAAAGGAATATCATATGGTACAATCCCCCATATGATGCAAGAGTTAAAACAAATGTAGGGAAAGAATTCTTTAAAATCTTGACATCATCTTTCCCAAAAGACCATAAATTATTCAAGATATTCAACAAAAACAACATCAAATTATCATATTCATGTATGCCGAACCTCAAAAATGCCATCGATTCAGCAAACAAAATGAAAAGCAGCACAGAAAAAAAGGAGGGTAACGAAAGGAAATCTTGTAACTGTACCAAAAAAGAACAGTGCCCCCTAAGCAACAAATGCCTTTATAACAACATTGTGTACCAAGCCACTGTAACATCAGAGAACGCAAAAGAAACATATGTAGGTATCACGGAAAACCAATTCAAAACTAGATATGCAAACCATAAACAATCATTCAACAAAGAAAGATACAAAAACCAAACAGAATTGAGTAAATACATTTGGAAACTTAAAGAAAAAGACATAGACTACAACATATCTTGGAAAATTTTAAAAAGAGCAGCATCATACAACAACATTTCAAAAAAATGCAATCTATGCCTAACAGAGAAATACATTATACTATGTAAACCACAGTTGGCAACTCTAAATGTTAGAACAGAAATGGTTAACAATTGCAGACACAGATGGAAGTTCCTATCAGCGAAAAAAACCAACACCTGAGAAACACATGTAGCACGGAAAAAACAACAGCAAACCAGCTAGCTATATATATACGTGGCACTGGCAACACAAGCTCATCACATCCTGACGACCGCACAGCGTGAAACAAATTTGTAGATGTTTTTAGAAGCTTGATTTTAACTTGCTTTTAATGTAACAAATGTCGCTCCCACTGTGGTTGAGCACTGTTTTTAAGATTGCGCTGATCCTCAGTACCATTCTCTTGACTGCTCCATACGTTGAGCACTTTGAATCAGCAAATTTTAAAATGGAAAAAATCAACTTTCAACAATCCATCAAAAACATTCCGTTAGCTAAACCCCAGTGCTACATGAAGAAAATGATAGGACAAACGGAAAAATTCATCAAAAATATGAGATGGAAAGCATTTTTCTTTTTAAACCCCAACGCTAAAAAAGAGGATAAAAATACATACGACTTCAAGTCATGGCGAGTACCACCAGCCATTGAAGAAATGAAAACATTTGAAGAAAAAATGAGAAGAATGTTAGCCAACATAGATTTCAAAAAATCTAATAACAAATTTCAATCAGCGTTAGAAAAGGAAATTAAACAAATTCAAAATGACACCAAAATATTTGTGAAGGCGGATAAAACCAATAACTTTTACAAAATAGAACCTGAAGAGTACTCAAAACTCCTTGATAAAAATATCCAGAAAAAATTACAGAAAGGCTGACAAGGCTACATATGATCACATCAGAAAGAAAGAAAAGGAACTTGTGCACCAAATGGACCTAAGTGACAGAGTAGAGACCACAGCAGCTAGAGAAGCCTTTATTACACTTAAAGACCACAAACCCAATTTCTTGAACAACCCAACATGTAGACTGATAAACCCTTCCAAATCTGAACTAGGGAAAATTAGTAAAAAAATCTTAGAGAAAACCATAAAAAACATAAAAGAAAACACTGAACTCAATCTCTGGAAAAACACATATGAAGTAATACAATGGTTCAAAAACCTCAATAAACAAGAAAATACAGTTTTTATAACATTTGACATAGTAGATTTCTACCCATCTATAGATGAAAAGCTACTAACTAAAGCTATAAAATTTGCCAACAAGTACACAGAAATATCAGGGTCAGAAATGGAAATCATTTTCCACACAAAGAAAACTTTACTGCACAATAAAAATGAAACCTGGATTAAGAACACAAGCAGGAATTCAACTTTCGATGTCACAATGGGATCATACGATGGTGCCGAAACTTGCGAACTTGTCGGACTATTCATGTTATCCAATATTCAAAAAAAACTTGGAAAACAAACTGGACTGTACAGGGATGACGGCCTTGCCGCTCTGAATGACAACCCTAGAAATATTGAAAATAAGAAAAAAGAATTGTGTAAAATTTTCCACAACCAAAACTTAAAAATCACAATAGAAGCAAACAAAAAGATAGTGAACTATTTAGACATAACGTTAGACCTCAACCAACACACATATAAACCATACAAGAAACCAAATGACACGCCTGTTTATGTAAACATCAAAAGCAATCACCCACCCTCCATACTGAAAACAATACCCAAAAGCATAAATAAAAGACTATCCAATTTGTCATGTAACGAAACAGTATTCAACAACGCTACAGCTGAATACCAAGAGGCGTTACATACAAGTGGCTACAATTACAAATTAAGATACGATCCAGACAATGATACAAAAAGATGCAGAAAGAACAGGAAAAGGAATATCATATGGTACAATCCCCCATATGATGCAAGAGTTAAAACAAATGTAGGGAAAGAATTCTTTAAAATCTTGACATCATCTTTCCCAAAAGACCATAAATTATTCAAGATA
>JAMYXO010005047.1:5000-16220 GCA_033310375.1 Conus canariensis | reverse complement strand
TTAGACTGGTTTTCCCTCATAGCTCTGCATTTGTCTGATAAACTACAGAAGGAGCTGTTTTTGGAAAACATGTCAGCAAATGATTCTGCTTTTTGATATGCCGAAGGAAATTTTTCAGCACGTATTATGATCGGATATGCAGGTAAATGGATTCCGTTTTTCATTTCATGGATCTTTTTCCAAATTTTATTGATATCTTTATGTTCACTTATTTCATTAAAACAAAATGATGACCAGTACTCGCGTTTAGCATTTTCAATTATTTTATTCCTTTGATTCTTGGCAGTTCTAACTGGTATGCTCCCTTTTACCTTTTTTACTTTTGCGTACAGTTTAAACGTGCTTTTATTTTTATCAACAGCGTTTCTGCAAGATTCTGTCCACCACACTTTACCCGTGTGTTTGAGAGATTTTGATTGACTAAGAATCGGAATTGCCTCACCGGCTGCGTGCAGTAGTGAGATAGTAAAATGACTGTACATAGATTCTATGTCAGATTTATCAAAAGAATTGATGTCATATGAAGATAGCACAGATTGAAATTTGGCCCAGTCAGCTCGCTTGCAATCAAACTTTGGGATTTTATCCTTACTGTCATCTTGGCTCACTACAAATCCTCTCAGAGAAATAACTATGGGAATATGATCACTCCCTAACGTGTTATCATAAATTTGCCATGTACAGCTCGGGACCATTGATGGGGAGATTAAAGACAAGTCAATTGCAGATGATCTGTGACTAGGGATATCAGGCAGTCTCGTGATACTTCCAGTAGAAAGAAACTCGTGGAGAGCGTGGCAGCAGAGAGTCCTCAGAAGAGAAGCCCCCTTCAAGCAAGTGTTTCGGCCCTTATCTCCTGACACTCTAGGGGGGTTGGGCCACACCCGGTTCATGACTCCGGATGTCCCTCTGCTGCCCCTTTTTTTCCCATCTTGGGACGAGCCATGGCTGGGATTCGAACCCAAGACCCTCTGGACATGCTCATTTTCCACTTAATGACTCGCGCTTTAACCACTGAGCCACAGGGACACCTGATATTTGTAGGGAAATTAAGCCTTATGAAGTTCACTTTTGTTCCTCCTTGACCAGATCCAGCTTGAACACCTCTCTGCCGCTTCTGCCATTGCTTTCAGGGCTCTGGTTTTTTCCTTCCCTGCAACTGAGAGCTGTTTCATGAGGCTGTATGCAGACGTTCCTACAAACCCTCTAGCTCCAATTTCTGCAGTGAGGACTTTGACCTGATAGCCTTCTCTCCTCAGGCTGTTTGCCAGATCAGCATACTTTTCAGTCTTGTAGATTTGAGCTGCCTCCATTCTGTTCTCATATGGCACCGTGAGCTCGATCATGATCAGCTGCTTGGTTGACTTAGAGTGGACTACTATGTCTGGTCTCATGCCACTCTTGCTGATGATCTCTGGGTGACTCTTCCATTCTGGGAGGTCTGCAGTGCACTCCCAGTCATCTGCCCCGTCCAGCAGACTCTGCCTGCATGTTTCGAGTGGCACTGTTGTTCTTGGCCATGATTTGCTGCCTCCTGCCGTGAAGAATGTTGCGGGTGCTTTTGGAGTCCTGATTTTCCCTTTTGTGGTGTTGGTACTAGCCCAGACTACTTGTACAATTTCTTTGAGCACTTGGTTGTGCCTCCATGTGTACCTTCCTTGAGCCAGGGCTACTTTACATGAGCTTAGGACATGCTCCACTGTTTGTTTTTCATGGCAGAGGGGGCATGCAGGATCGTCTGTTTTCCCCCACTTCACCAGGTTTGCATTTGAGGGCAGAAGGTCATATGCAGATCTGAGAATGAAGCTGATCCGGAGAGGGGCCATGTGCCAAATGTCATTCCAAGTGAGACTTCTTTGGAGTGCATTCTCCCACGTTGTCCATTGCCCTTGCTGGCTCTGCTGGACTGCTTTTTGGAGTCTTTTTTGGTCTTCTTCTTTTCTCATCTCCTGAATCATCATGTCTCTTTTGGCTTTTCCTTTGGCCTTTGACCACCATTCAGTTTTGGTCACCCCCAGTCCCTGTCTGTTGGTCTGTGTGTGTCCTGTTATTTCTCTGATCTTGAGACTTTCTTTTGCAGAATCCATCGCCTCTTGAACTTTCCATTTTCTGCCTGTCTTCAGCTGGGGCTTAATTGCTTCTACCACCTTGTCTCCTGAGTCCTCCAGCATGCTTTGAAGTCTGATCTTCCCTGCTTTGTATTCCTCCAGGATGGATTTCAGGGGTAGTTTCAGCTTTGCTTGGCGACAGTACAGCGCTATGTCAGTCAGACAGGGTGGGACACCAAGCCATTTCCTTGTGAACTTGTTGATTTTGGCTTCCATTGCCTCCACTATGCTGGTGCAGATGTCGTATATCATCAGAGGCCATAGCAGCTTTGGTATCAGCATGAACTGCAGACACCAGACCTTGTATTTGCCAGGGAGCCCACACTGGTCAATGGTCTCCAAGCCTTCCTCCGCCATCTGCTTGGTTTCTTTTGCTCTTTGTGTGTCTTTCAGCGTATCATCATACCATCTTCCAAGGCTCTTGACTGGTTCTTCTGTGACTGTTGGAATGGCCTGGTTGGCAACACTGAAGACCACAGATCCGGCCACTTTTCCTTTCCTCAGTGAGAGACTCCGTGATTTCTTTGGCTTGAACTTCATTTTGGATGAGGCAACTATGTCGTCCAGCCTCTCCAGCACATGACGTGTCTCGTCATCTCTGGATGAAATCACTGTAGTGTCATCCATGAAGGCCTTGAGAGGAGGCATCTTGTATCCATCGCCAAGGTCTGTTTGTCTCGCGTTGTTTGTTGCTGCTTTCAAGATGAGTTCCATTGCCAGCACGAACAGTATTGGGGAAATTGCACAGCCCA
Organism: Conus canariensis; assembly: GCA_033310375.1. Taxonomy (NCBI): domain Eukaryota; kingdom Metazoa; phylum Mollusca; class Gastropoda; order Neogastropoda; family Conidae; genus Conus; species Conus canariensis. The sequence goes on along the minus strand of JAMYXO010005047.1, from coordinate 13,360 downwards.
TTGCAATACCCACTTCCAAGTTGATCCAGTCTGTTGTGTACTCCTTGGTAGAGAACCGCATTGAGAAGCCATTGAAGTACTTCTTGAGCATGTCGCGGATGTTCTTTGGCACATGGTACATCTCAAGAGCCAACTGTATCATCTCATGGGGCACAGATCCATATGCGTTTGCCAGATCAAGCCACACTACGTCCAGGTCTCTCTTTTCTGTTTTTGCTTTTTGGATTGCGTCCCAGATCATTGTGGCGTGTTCTACACAGCCCGCCACGCCTGGGATGCCACCTTTCTGGACTGACACATCCAAGTACTTGTTTTCCATCAGGTACTTGGTCAGCCTTGCTGCCATGACAGAGAAGAAGATTTTCCCTTCGACGTTCAGTAGTGATATTGGCCTGAACTGGCTAATGTCACTTGAGTTTTGCTCTTTGGGGATGTACACACCATCTGCCGTCATCCACTGGCCGCTGATCTTCTGGTTTCTCCAAGCCGATCGCAGCAGCCTGTGGAGCCACTCCAGCACCTTGGGACATTTCTTGTAAAGCTGGTAAGGTATTCCGTTTGGCCCTGGTGATGATTTGGCTCTGGCTTTGTCGACCACCTTCTTGATTTCCGCCAACGTTGGAGGCTTGCCATTGAACTGTTCCTCAGGGTTGGTTGGCCACACCAGACCTTGAATGTCGAGTGGTGCTTTGCTCTGTGGGTCAGAGTATGTTTTCCTCAGATGCTGCTCAAGAACTCCTTTGTCCACACTTAGGGTCCCAGATTTTGGCTGCTCAAACAGTGTTCTGGCAAACTGGAAGGGGTCTCTGAAGAAGCGCTCTTGTGTCTTCTTCTTTTTGCTCTTCCTCTTCCTCGCAGATTCCGCTTTGCTGAGGGCACTGTGTTTTTCTTTCAGGTCTTTCCACAGTTTTTCCAAGCCTTGTTTTTCAGCTGGCAGTGCGGTCTTCATTTGCATCTTGAGGTTTTTCTTTTGGACCCTGATCTTGTCCATCTTTTCTTGGCGTCTGGATTTCTTTGGAGGTGTTTTCTCTTTGGGTAGTTTTGCTCCATAGGCGTCTCTACATGTGGCATACACAATGTCCCCATATGTGGCTAGTTTGTGTTCCAGGGTGCTTTTCCCTATCAGTGCATCGAGTCTTTGGACGATTTTTGCATCCAGTTTCTCCCAATCTTCAGTTTCGTTTGCTCGTGGCAAGTTGAGTTTCAGGCGCCTGGCATCGAGGGCCTGTGCAAATTCCTCATCCGAACCAACAGCGTGGATGTCCTTGGCACTGTGGTTTAAATCCTGGCCTTGGTCTTCCGACGTCTTATCTGCTGATGCAGTGCGCTGCTGCTCATTCAGATGAGTCTTCACACATCCCATCTTTGTTCTGTGGATCTTCATGCCACGGGTGGTAGCGAAACGCTTTCCACAGACACATGGATATTCCATCATTTAACAGGACGAGTGGAGAGTCTGATATGTTCTCCACTAAACGGTTTGAGCTGACTTTCGTGCAAGTTCTATCCCAGAAATGAGCATGTTCATTAAAGTCCCCTGCAATTAACAATTTACTACTTTGAAAGTTTATATTATGTAGCCAGTCTGAATTGCTATCAATGACTCCTTTTGGGAAGCACACAGAGACAATGTTTAAGACTAGAGAACTGTCAAAGTGAACAGAAGCTGCACAAGAATACAAGTCTGAGGTGCCAGGAGGTATAGGTGACTGAAGGGGATGGTAAAATAACTGGTCATTTATATAAATGGCTGCAGAGACTTTCTCACTGTCACCAGTTTCTTGTACCACAGGTGGGTAAAAGAAAAGATCCAGCCGTGGCAAGTCGTTTTTAGACACATTTAGTGATTGAAGAATAAGGACCATGTATGAGCTGGCTTCAAGATGTTGTTGAAAATTTACCAAATTCTTGTTAATCGACCGGCAGTTCCATTGTAGTATATTAATGTCAGTCTTCTTTGCCATCAAAATTTTACAATGGACATTCAAGGGAGGCACAATTGCAAAATGAAGATTATTCAAATGAAAGATAAATAGACGATTCCCCAACAATGAACTAATCAGTAAACAGTAACGCAATAGAGAACACTTTTACAAAAGGCAAGGCCTAGAAGAGGAATAAGAAGGTAATGTGTAACGCACAAAAAAAGGAGATTGAGGAAACTATGCGATGTAGCAGGCTAGAAAAAAAAAATCAAAATGGCAACCAGGCAAAGATATATCACAAAGACGATCAGATTATCATTTCAGTCGCTAGACATTATAGCACAACTACTGACTTTTTTGACGGGGGAGTTTTGTTAAGTTTTATGAAGATCATTCACCAGTCTTGTAGAACATCATAGAAGTTCCGCCAGGGCCCTGGTACAGGAGAAAAGGGTAGATCATAATATCTGTGTGACGAGAAGACTGGAGGGAGGTATCGTGTTCTCCATGAAGAGCAATGTAGACTGGGATTCCTGGACTTGCTGCCAGAGGATTTCTTCCAGAAAAGCTGGTGAACGTGTCGCCCTAAGTTACCAGCAAGTACACTGGCTCCTTTCTGGTTCGGGTGGACTCCGTCTTTCAGTGTTCTGGGGCTGGCAAGGAGATTCTCATGGCTGATGATGGACACTTTGGGAACTTTGAATAGTTCAGAGTTTATAACCGCGTTGAACATTTCGCGGTTTATGTTTATTTCGGGGTTAGAAATAGGAGCCACTTTACTTATCACAATGCTGGCATATGAATGCTCTTTAGCGATGGTTTTAATGGTGTCCGCAAAGAGTTTGCTAGAGGATGCAACGTCTTTTTGTTGAATATCATTGAGACCACAATGAATAACAATTGCATCAACTTCTGTATCCATTGACGACAAGGTTTGTCTCAGCGTGGGCAGTAAGTCCTTTGTAGTGGAAGATTTTTTGGAAACGGTTTTGAAACCATAAGATCGACCAAGTCGGGGGCATTTCACACCGTTCAAAACAGAATCATGAAGGACGAGAACAGTTGGGAGATCTTCGCTAGCTTTGTTCACTTTCCTTTCCAAGTTGTGTCTTTTGTTTGTTTGATTCTGAGCAGTCTGTGACGTGATGACGCTATCATTGGGATTGACGTCATGAGAAGTTGTCTTCTGTGTTCTAAATCTTTCTTTTGGCTTTAGTTTTTTTTTATCTTCTTTTTCATTCCAGGTTGAGGTGGAAACTGCGTGTTGTGCTGTCACCTGAGCGTAGGTAAGGTCGTGTTTCGCGCTCTCCTTTACCATTTTCTGTTCTGGATCAGTCTGAACAAATTTAGAACATGGTTCTGAATTGTACTTTACGGTTGTGAGCTGAGCAGTTTTGCTCACGTACCGTATCTTCGAGGGATACTATTTTTTTTGCATAATGTTTCAATTCCTTTTCTCAACTCACCGGTTTCTTCTTTCACGTCACTAATGCCATGGGAAGTGAAGGAGTTGAGATTCAGAATTTCATCGGTGCTGTCCGTTCCAGTGCCAGCATTTGACTGTTGACTGGTTCGCTTCAGATCTGCAAATTCTCGAAGCGCCGACTTGCTTGGTTTTGTCTTTCTTTCTTGACTTGCATTTCGTACTGGGCACGAAAGAAGACCTCCCTGGCTCCTAGTTTTGGTCATTTCTGAGACAGAGCCTGCAAAAATGCTATAAGCTACCAGACGTTTAGCTTCTGATCGCTGTCGCCATCTTGTGTGTGTGTATGAATGCTCTTTAACGATGGTTTTAATGGTGTCCGCAAAGAGTTTGCTAGAGGATGCAACGTCTTTGTGTGTGGTGTGTGTGTGTGTGTGTGTGTGTGTGTGTGTGTGTGTGTGTGCTGCGCGCATAAAGGGCTTGTGTAAATATCAGACAACAATCAATAGAAAAGGCAACTTAGAATATGTGAGTGAGACCTATACTGGGGTTGCAGATGGAAATCAAACCTAGCTGACAAAAGTTCCAGTGCAGCTGGGACGAGGAAAGAGTGATTGGGAGTGTTTTGGATTTGCAACTGCCATAGATTGCTTTAACGTGCGCAAGACCAATAAAACACACAGGTCCGATTGGCTTATAGTCCCCATCTGAGAGTCTTGACATTCACTTCGATAGGCCTGTCAAACTGAGGGGAAAAAGTGAAACTGGGGTTGGAACGCAAAACCTTCATGCATTGAGCAGGCAGGCGAACGTCTTAACTCCCTGCCACCTTCCTCCATGTCATAAGCGAGAATTTGTTTAACGAAAAAAATGCTAGTTTTGGAGTGGTGCCTCATGTTGATTTACTGTTATTTCGTAAAGGTACATAATGGCAGTTGAATTCAGCGAGATCCTTTCAAACACAGGATGGGTGTACCAGCCCAGTGTTTTATTGTCATATACAACGCTTGATACAGCTCTCAGCATCAAAGCAGTCTTTTTCAAACAGCCACCGAAATTCGCTTCTATGTGCACGTGCCCAGTTTACCCTCTCCCCTAATCTTTTCATCCTCTCCCACGTTTCCACACTCTGAACACACACACGCACGCACGCATACACGCACGCACGCTAACACGCACACACGCACGCATACACAAGTGTATTTGACCATGGCAGTATGAACAAACTAGTTAAAAATTTCCCACTTACTGTCTTCTTGAACCTACCAACTTTTTCACACACAAAATAAGTCCAAACTATCACTTAGGTTCACAGTCTGTTGAAGTCATTTGATTCGCTAAAACCTTATGTACAACATACTAAAACTTCAAGATATAAAACTACCGGAAGTCTAGATAAAAAACACAAAAATTTGGAGAACTAGCAGCATGTCCCTGGTCGCACGACTGAGTGGCGCACTCCCCAGTCTGCCACAGGCTAGGCCCAAATGAGGCTTCCATATGGGAATAAAGCTTAGCTAATCAAATTTGCCAGCAGCCGGAAAACTCCCTGCCCTTTTCGATTTTCAACTGCCGTGGGGTCCTTTAACGTGCGCAGCATCAGGAAAGCACACGGGTCCGACTTGCTTAACGTCCCCATCCGAAGGACTTGACGTTCAGTTAGATTTTCCCGTCAAACTGAGGAAAAAGGGTGAGGCTGGGGTTCGAACCCACAGACCTTCACACACTGAGTAGACAGGCGAATGTCTTAACTGTCCTGCCACCTTCCTCCCTGACCAGGTGAGCTATGTTTTCTACCTGGTTTTGAACAGGTGCCTCATACCGGTCTCTTTCAGAGATTTGCACAGGCACATGACGGCAGTTGGCTCGAATAAGACTCTAAAAACAGAGAGAAAAAAAAATGTTTATAAAATGAATCAGTTTCGTCTATCTTCATTTTCTTAACATTTTCGGATTTAATTCGTCAATGCCAAAGCAACAAGGACGACTCTCTCTCTCTCTCTCTCTCTCTCTCTCTCTCTCTCTCTCTCTCTCTCTCTCTCTCTCTCTCTCTGACTCTCTCTCTCTCTCTCTCTCTCTCTCTCTCTCTCTCTCTCTCTCTCTCTCTCTGATGATGTGTATGTGTTGTTGTGTGGAGATATGAATAGCAGAACTTCTAACATTTCACATGTTTGTCAGAGAGTAGATAATGATAATATTTTCGAGTTGCAATGTGCGAGTCATCCATTAAATGTTGGTAGATGTTCCCAGGATAAATCGTTGAATAATTATGGTAAGTTGTTATTGAATATGTGTACTGCTGTAGATTTGTGTATACTTAATGGATTGTGTCATGGCGACCTTGAAGGTCGCTACACATACGTGTCAGAAAATGGTTGCAGTGTTAATGATTATTTTATGATGTCTTGTGAATTATTTGCATGTTTAAGTGATTCGTGTGTGCTGAACGTGTGTGAACGTATTGAATCGGACCACTTGCCTGTTGAATTTCATGTCAATCGTGAAGATAATAACCCAAATACTAGTTTAGATACGAATAGCTTCATCATGGAAAAATATGTGTGGAATGATGATTATATACATGTATTTTGTGATAATATGACTTCAAAACATTTCCAGGATAAAATGGCGTTTGCAATCAGTTTAATTGACTTTGACATCAACGAAGCACTGTGTTACTTTAACATATGTATAAGGGAAGCTGGGGAATGCATGAGAAAACAAGTAAGATGTATGAAAAGTGACAGACCTAAAGACTGGTTTGATGCAGAGTGCAGAGCCTGTAAATCACATGTTCGTGGATTGCTGAATAAATCTCTGCGTTCGCATGACGCTGAAGATCGGCACGAGTATTGCAAGGCAAGACGTGAATATAAGCATTTACAAAAGAGAAAGAGAAAACAGTTTAATGAAAATTTAATGTCAGAATTATTATCATCTGTAAATAGTCAAAAACAGTTTTGGGACACTGTGAAAAAGATTTCTTTAAAACAAAATCAGCCTCCAAATAGCATCACTATAGATACTTGGTTCGACCATTTCAAAACACTACTGACAAACAATACAAGTGTTGATGATATATTACGATGTGAACATAATGAAGAAATTGAAATGTATTTTAATCGCCCAATTTCCAAAGAAGAAGTTTTGTATGCCATGAGGAAAATTAAACACCATAAAGCTGCTGGACCGGATGGTATTATTGGAGAGTTCTTGAAATACTGTAGTAAATCTGATCCTATTTTGCATTTTTTAGTAACATTTTCAACTCTCTATTTGATAAAGGAATTTATCCTGAGAATTGGTCAGAATCCATTATTATACCCCTGTACAAGAAAGGAAATGCAAACAATCCCAATAACTACCGTGGCATTTCTCTTTGTGATGCTTCTAGTAAGTTGTATAGCACTATCATTAACCGTAGGTTACAGGAATGGGTAGAGGAAAATAATCTTACGGGAGAATACCAAGCTGGATTTAAACGTAATTATTCTACTGTTGATCATATGTTTACCCTGATGGCGTTTATTCAAAAGCAATTCTCTTTCAATCGTAAACTATATGTTGCTTTCATTGATTTTGAAAAAGCTTTCGATTCTATTAACAGAAGCATCTTATGGCCTATTTTGTTAAAAAATGGTATTCATGGTAAATTATTTAATTGTATAGTAAGTATGTATAACTGTGTAAAATCTAGAGTAAGAAGTGGAGGGAAATTGACAGATTATATTATGTGTACTAGTGGTGTTAAACAAGGTGACGTATGCAGTCCTATTCTTTTTTCTTTGTTTATTAACGAATTAACATCTGTAGTTATAAATAATGGTAGACATGGAGCCCAATTTATGGAGGACCTTTTAGAACTGTTTATACTTCTTCTAGCAGACGATGTTGTTTTGTTATCTGAAACAGTTATTGGTTTACAAACAATTGAATAATTTAGGGCGCGCTGCTGCTTCTCTACAACTGAAAGTAAATATGCAGAAGAGTAATATAATTGTATTCAGAAAGGGTGGCTATTTGGGAGCAAGAGAACACTGGAATTATAACGGAATAACTATGCCAGTCGTGAATGTATACAAATATTTGGGAATCTATTTTTCAACCCGATTAAGTTTTAACTTTGCTTGTAAAGATCTTGCGAGTAAAGCAAAGCACGCTGTTTTGTGTATAATGAGGAAACTATCAAGTTTAGGAAATCAGTCATTCGAAGTATTTGTGAAATTATTTGACTCCCAAATCCAACCCATTGTTCAATACGGTGCTGAAATTTGGGGTTTGGATAAAGCTGCAGTCGATTGTGAGAAAGTCCATTTATTTGCCCTGAAGAGGTTCCTTGGTGTGTCAATACAAACGTCCAATGATTTGGTTTACGGGGAAACTAATAGATACCCAATATACTTGAATTCCACAGTTAGATGTATTAGGTACTGGTTAAAACTGATACAAATGAATGATTGTAGATTACCGAAGAAAGCTTACAACATGCTACGTAACCTAGATGCCAGGGGAAAAATAAACTGGGCCACGAAAATGAGAATTAGATTACATGAACTGGGTTTTGGGTATGCCTGGTTAAATCAAGGAGTAGGAGATGAGCCGACCTTTATTCGAACGCTCCGTGCCAGGTTGGTTGATAGCAGATGGCAAGAATGGAATTCTCACATGAATGATAGTGCTAGATTTGATTTGTATAGACAATATAACTCCTTACACTGTATTCCGACTTACTTGTCAATGAAAATGGACAGACATCTGAAATTTATAGTGACAAGGTTTAGATTTGGAATATCGGATATCTTAGTTCATCATTTTCGTTACAGGCAACATTCCAATGCTGATCTTACCTGTCCATTATGTAAAAACGCGTGTGAAAATGAAGTTCATTTTATACTGCAGTGTACTGCCTTGAGTGATCTTAGAGATGAATTCAGTCCTTCTAGTTATTATCGACAACCATCCTTGTTTAGACTCATCTTACTCATGTCTTGCACTAAAGAAAATGTTGTAAA
>JAMYXO010005047.1:0-2500 GCA_033310375.1 Conus canariensis | reverse complement strand
CTATATGCGTGTGCTGTGTACATGAGCATGTGTGCGTGTGCATTTGCGTGCGCACGCGTGCGCGCGCATGTGCGTGTATCTGTGTGTGTGTTGTGTGTGTGTGTGTGTGTGTGTGTCGGCGCGCGCGCATGAAGGGCATGTGTAAATATCAGACAACAATCAATAGAAAAGGCAACTTAGAATATGTGAGTGAGACCTATACTGGGGTTGCAGATGGAAATCAAACCTAGCTGACAATAGTTCCAGTGCAGCTGGGACGAGGAATGGAGTGGTTGGGAGGGACTCCCTGCTGTTTTGGATTTGCAACTGCCATGGATTGGTTTAACGTGTGCAAGACCAATGAAATACACAGTCCGTGTGGCTTATAGTCCCCATCTGAGAGTCTTGACATACAGTTCGATAGGCCTGTCAAACTGAGGGGAAAAAGTGAAACTGGGGTTGGAACGCAAAACCTTCATCCATTGAGCAGGCAGGCGAACGTCTTAACTCCCTGCCACCTTCCTCCCTGTCATAAGCGAGAATTTGTTTAAAGAAAAAATGCTGGTTTTGGAAGGTGCCTCATGTTGATTTACTGTTATTTCGTAAAGGTACATAATAGCAGTTGACTTCAGCGAGATCCTTTCAAACACAGGATGGGTGTACCAGGCCCAGTGTCTTTATTGCCATATATGACAAACTTGATACAGCTCTCAGCAACAAAGCTGCAGTCTTTTTCAAACAGTAATCAGGATGCATTTATATGTGCACGTGCCCAGCTTACCCTATCCCCTAATCTTTTTCTCCTCTCTCACAGCCTGTCTTCCACGCTCCACTTTTTGAGCACACACACCCACACACACACACACACGCCACACAACCACGCACGCACGCACACACACACAACACACACCTCAGCACCACAACACACACACACACACATAGAAGCACAGTTATCTGCCTTTTTTTTTTTTAGACAGGCAAATCATTACCGAGAGATGATAATCCATACACATTCTGATGCATGAAAGAATGAAGGACAGTGCGTTTAAAATGAGTGAAAGACAGATTTTCAAAAGAAGGTTTTTTTTTTTGCTTGCACTTAATATTCAAAGTTTCTTCTTTTCTTTATAATTTTGATTTTTTTTTTCTTTGTTGAAAAAAAGGAATGAGAGAGAGAAGGGTGTCTTGAATTAACTATCCTGTAAGTTGGGATAGAATGGATCAAAAGAAATTGACTGCACGCATGTACAGTTCCCTACTTTGTTCAGACACTGCCCCTGGTGGTGGAATAACTCAAAGGAACAGTTTAATACATAGAAGATTACACTGTAAAATGCAGTATAAATGGAAATAAAGCACCAAACATGATGAAGAAGATAAATGATGCTGCCAAGAAGAGGAAATAATACTGAAGGGATAAGTGTTTAACAAGATGTTGTGCGAGAATGAAGGTGTTTATTCATGCAACGTTTGGTACCTGCCTGTCTGCGTGCGTGCCGATTTGGAACGCCCATTGATGGAATTTCAACTGTTTCATGGAACAAAGGGGGTTGGGGGGGGGGGGGGGGGAATCTGAATATAGAGGACAAGAGCCTACAGTGGCCCAGCCCAGATACACGTACAACACGACGGCTGTACATTATTATCACAGACTGTCAGCTTCGAGCTCGTTGTCCATTACTAGGAGGCAGGTCTTTTCGTAGGACGATAATGAGATCGTGATAGTAACAGGATGAACACAAACACTGTCTGATGGTAAAGGATAATGAGATCATTAAGGTAACAATGAACACAGCAGTGTCTTAAGGTATACATTAACAAGTAAGGTAACAGAATTAACAAAGTGACAGTGTGTGAAGGTATATGACAATAAGGTCATTAAAGTAACAGGATTAACACAGGGGCAGTGTCGGAACGTGTGAACTAGGCCCAAATGAGGCTTGCAGATGGGAATAAAGCTTAGCTAATCAATTTTGCCAGGGCAGCCGGGAAACTCCCTGCTCTTTTCGATTTTCAACTGCCGTGGGTTCTTTAACGTGCGCGAAAGCACACGGGTCCGACTTGCTTAACGTCCCCATCCGAAGGACGTGACGTTCAGTTCGATTTTCCCGTCAAACTGAGGAGAAAGGGCGAGGTTGGGGTTCGAACCCACAGACCCTCACGCATTGACTAGGCAGGCGAACGTCTTAACTGTCCTGCCACCTTCCTCCCTGACCGGGATGAGCAACATTCTATGTTTTCTACCTAGTTTTGAACAGGCGCCTCATACCGGTCTCCTTCAGGGATTTGCACAGGCACATGACGGCAGTTGGCTCGAATAAGACTCTTTAAGGAGAGAGAGAGAGAGAGAGAGAGAGTGACAAAAATTTTTATAACAAAATGTCAGTTTCGTCTTTCTTACTTTCTTAACATTTTTGGACATTATTCGTCAATGCCAAAACAACAAGGACGACTCTCTCTCTCTCTCTCTCTCTCTCTCTCTCTCTCTCTCTCTCTCTCTCTCTTGTGTGTGTGTGATGTG
>JAMYXO010005046.1:2500-12500 GCA_033310375.1 Conus canariensis | reverse complement strand
TCTCTTTCTCTCTCTCTCTCTCTGTCTCTGTCTCCCTCTCTTCTCTCTCTCCCTCCTCTCTCTCTCTCTTCTCTCTCTCTCTCTCCCTCTCTCTCACTGCTGCAGACACGCGTACGTGTGCACGCGCAAGCGCCCTTAAATGGGTTCCTTGTAATTTTAAATGCTTTTTTAACGTAGAAAAGCCAACATGTAAAATCCAATTTAAGACTAAAGCCTTTCTCTTCATCGGAATAACAGTGCGCTACAAGGATTCCCCCCCCCCCCCCCCCCCCCCCCCCCCCCCCCCCCCACCTGTTACAAGCTACCTTTGTCTAGAAAGTACGGTGAAACACGGATTTTTTATTTTTTTTTTTTCATAAATCTTCAATTTAGAAAATCTATATCATTTAAGTACTATTTCGAACAATAAAAGAAACAAAGATCGTAGACCTGTGGGAAAAATCTTCCTCCTTTTCTCCCTTAACTCCGTGGGCGGGGGGGGGGGGGGGGGGGGGGGGGGGTCATTGGGCACCACAGGGAAGAAGAGTCCACCAGTTGTGTTGGTTGTGTGCCAATGCTTGGGTCTGTCTCCACAAGTGGCTTTATGTCCACTCTGCACTGTTGTCTGTCAGTCCGTCGATTCTTCTGTCTTCCCCTCCGCCTCCCTCCCTCGACAGTTCACTGGAGAGTTGTTTTAACAAGGTCATTTGGGGCTTCTTATATGGCCACACCAGCGGAGGTTTTTTCCTTTTTTTCTTTCTTTCTTTCTTTCTTTCTTTTTTTTTTTTTTTTTTGAGTAGTTATGATTTCTTACAACTCTATAAACAGACACGTGTGTGTGTGTGTGTGTGTGTGTGTGTGTGTGTGTGTGTGTGTGTGGTGTGTGTGTGAAAAAGAAGGGAAGGTGCGGATGGTTTCTGGGGTTTTATGTGTCTCAGAAAAAGATCGACATAAAAAACAAACGGTTACCCCAAAACAAAACAACAAGGGAAGGAACTCTTAAACCTTAGTTACAAGACAAGGGAAAGAACTCTCATTTCAAGGGGCTGGAGTGAAGTCAGTTCGTAGAGCTCTGATGAAGTCGCTACAGTTGTTTTTTTTTTACGGATGTCGGAAGATCTTCACATGATTCGTCGTGCTGCTTGGTGATCTTACGCACTCGTTCAAGGGAGAAATGATCAGTAAGATTATATCTGTAGAAAGAAACTCGTGGAGAGCGTGGCAGCAGAGAGTCCTCAGAAGAGAAGCCCCCTTCAAGCAAGTGTTTCGGCCCTTATCTCCTGACACTCTAGGGGGGTTGGGCCACACCCGGTTCATGACTCCGGATGTCCCTCTGCTGCCCCTTTTTTTTCCTATCTTGGGACGAGCCATGGCTGGGATTCGAACCCATGACCCTCTGGACATGCTCATTTTCCACTTAATGACTCGCGCTTTAACCACTGAGCCACAGGGACACCTGATATTTGTAGGGAAATTAAGCCTTATGAAGTTAACTTTTGTTCCTCCTTGACCAGATCCAGCTTGAACACCTCTCTGCCGCTTCTGCCATTGCTTTCAGGGCTCTGGTTTTTTCCTTCCCTGCAACTGAGAGCTGTTTCATGAGGCTGTATGCAGACGTTCCTACAAACCCCCTAGCTCCAATTTCTGCAGTGAGGACTTTGACCTGATAGCCTTCTCTTCTCAGGCTGTTTGCCAGATCAGCATACTTTTCAGTCTTGTAGATTTGAGCTGCCTCCATTCTGTTCTCATATGGCACCGTGAGCTCGATCATGATCAGCTGCTTGGTTGACTTAGAGTGGACTACTATGTCTGGTCTCATGCCACTCTTGCTGATGATCTCTGGGTGACTCTTCCATTCTGGGAGGTCTGCAGTGCACTCCCAGTCATCTGCCCCGTCCAGCAGACTCTGCCTGCATGTTTCGAGTGGCACTGTTGTTCTTGGCCATGATTTGCTGCCTCCTGCCGTGAAGAATGTTGCGGGTGCTTTTGGAGTCCTGATTTTCCCTTTTGTGGTGTTGGTACTAGCCCAGACTACTTGTACAATTTCTTTGAGCACTTGGTTGTGCCTCCATGTGTACCTTCCTTGAGCCAGGGCTACTTTACATGAGCTTAGGACATGCTCCACTGTTTGTTTTTCATGGCAGAGGGGGCATGCAGGATCGTCTGTTTTCCCCCACTTCACCAGGTTTGCATTTGAGGGCAGAAGGTCATATGCAGATCTGAGAATGAAGCTGATCCTGAGAGGGGCCATGTGCCAAATGTCATTCCAAGTGAGACTTCTTTGGAGTGCATTCTCCCACGTTGTCCATTGCCCTTGCTGGCTCTGCTGGACTGCTTTTTGGAGTCTTTTTTGGTCTTCTTCTTTTCTCATCTCCTGAATCATCATGTCTCTTTTGGCTTTTCCTTTGGCCTTTGACCACCATTCAGTTTTGGTCACCCCCAGTCCCTGTCTGTTGGTCTGTGTGTGTCCTGTTATTTCTCTGATCTTGAGACTTTCTTTTGCAGAATCCATCGCCTCTTGAACTTTCCATTTTCTGCCTGTCTTCAGCTGGGGCTTAATTGCTTCTACCACCTTGTCTCCTGAGTCCTCCAGCATGCTTTGAAGTCTGATCTTCCCTGCTTTGTATTCCTCCAGGATGGATTTCAGGGGTAGTTTCAGCTTTGCTTGGCGACAGTACAGCGCTATGTCAGTCAGACAGGGTGGGACACCAAGCCATTTCCTTGTGAACTTGTTGATTTTGGCTTCCATTGCCTCCACTATGCTGGTGCAGATGTCGTATATCATCAGAGGCCATAGCAGCTTTGGTATCAGCATGAACTGCAGACACCAGACCTTGTATTTGCCAGGGAGCCCACACTGGTCAATGGTCTCCAAGCCTTCCTCCGCCATCTGCTTGGTTTCTTTTGCTCTTTGTGTGTCTTTCAGCGTATCATCATACCATCTTCCAAGGCTCTTGACTGGTTCTTCTGTGACTGTTGGAATGGCCTGGTTGGCAACACTGAAGACCACAGATCCGGCCACTTTTCCTTTCCTCAGTGAGAGACTCCGTGATTTCTTTGGCTTGAACTTCATTCTGGATGAGGCAACTATGTCGTCCAGCCTCTCCAGCACATGACGTGTCTCGTCTTCTCTGGATGAAATCACTGTAGTGTCATCCATGAAGGCCTTGAGAGGAGGCATCTTGTATCCATCGCCAAGGTCTGTTTGTCTCGCGTTGTTTGTTGCTGCTTTCAAGATGAGTTCCATTGCCAGCACGAACAGTATTGGGGAAATCGCACAGCCCATTGCAATACCCACTTCCAAGTTGATCCAGTCTGTTGTGTACTCCTTGGTAGAGAACCGCATTGAGAAGCCATTGAAGTACTTCTTGAGCATGTCGCGGATGTTCTTTGGCACATGGTACATCTCAAGAGCCAACTGTATCATCTCATGGGGCACAGATCCATATGCGTTTGCCAGATCAAGCCACACTACGTCCAGGTCTCTCTTTTCTGTTTTTGCTTTTTGGATTGCGTCCCAGATCATTGTGGCGTGTTCTACACAGCCCGCCACGCCTGGGATGCCACCTTTCTGGACTGACACATCCAAGTACTTGTTTTCCATCAGGTACTTGGTCAGCCTTGCTGCCATGACAGAGAAGAAGATTTTCCCTTCGACGTTCAGTAGTGATATTGGCCTGAACTGGCTAATGTCACTTGAGTTTTGCTCTTTGGGGATGTACACACCATCTGCCGTCATCCACTGGCCGCTGATCTTCTGGTTTCTCCAAGCCGATCGCAGCAGCCTGTGGAGCCACTCCAGCACCTTGGGACATTTCTTGTAAAGCTGGTAAGGTATTCCGTTTGGCCCTGGTGATGATTTGGCTCTGGCTTTGTCGACCACCTTCTTGATTTCCGCCAACGTTGGAGGCTTGCCATTGAACTGTTCCTCAGGGTTGGTTGGCCACACCAGACCTTGAATGTCGAGTGGTGCTTTGCTCTGTGGGTCAGAGTATGTTTTCCTCAGATGCTGCTCAAGAACTCCTTTGTCCACACTTAGGGTCCCAGATTTTGGCTGCTCAAACAGTGTTCTGGCAAACTGGAAGGGGTCTCTGAAGAAGCGCTCTTGTGTCTTCTTCTTTTTGCTCTTCCTCTTCCTCGCAGATTCCGCTTTGCTTAGGGCACTGTGTTTTTCTTTCAGGTCTTTCCACAGTTTTTCCAAGCCTTGTTTTTCAGCTGGCAGTGCAGTCTTCATTTGCATCTTGAGGTTTTTCTTTTGGACCCTGATCTTGTCCATCTTTTCTTGGCGTCTGGATTTCTTTGGAGGTGTTTTCTCTTTGGGTAGTTTTGCTCCATAGGCGTCTCTACATGTGGCATACACAATGTCCCCATATGTGGCTAGTTTGTGTTCCAGGGTGCTTTTCCCTATCAGTGCATCGAGTCTTTGGACGATTTTTGCATCCAGTTTCTCCCAATCTTCAGTTTCGTTTGCTCGTGGCAGGTTGAGTTTCAGGCGCCTGGCATCGAGGGCCTGTGCAAATTCCTCATCCGAGCCAACAGCGTGGATGTCCTTGGCACTGTGGTTTAAATCCTGGCCTTGGTCTTCCGACGTCTTATCTGCTGATGCAGTGCGCTGCTGCTCATTCAGATGAGTCTTCACACATCCCATCTTTGTTCTGTGGATCTTCATGCCACGGGTGGTAGCGAAACGCTTTCCACAGACACATGGATATTCCATTTGGTCCATGTTCATAGTCCGTTTGGGATTTGCAGTCATGATTGGTTGAGCACCGATGGATTCATCATTCTCTCCCCCTTTCGGTGAATCCTGGGAGCATCTTTTCCTTTTATTTTTAGTAGCCACATGTTTAAGGCAAAGTGGGGAGCCAGCCCACAGAGCCCTTGGTTCTGGTCTTTCCCAGTGTCCTCCGGTCTTTCCCGGACGTCCTCCGGCCTATTCCCGGAAGTCAATGTGATGACACCTCATTTCAACGGCTTGGCTTCTTCTTTCAAGATCTGTTGTGAGGATTTATGTCTCGCATGCAGGAGTCTGCCCTTGTGTTTCATATGGATGTAATTGTCCATTCATACAGGTTTTAGTCTGGACAGTGTTGTGGTTGTCTTTAGTGTTCTTGAGTAGATTTCTGGTTTTGATGATGATAGATCCCAGGTAAATGAACTGTTGATCGGGTTTTATGGACAATTATATCAGAACTGGTGGTGGTGTCGACGCCACATCTTGTTCATGTTTCATTCAGTCTTTCAACGAGTTTGGCGAGTTCTTGTTCAATACCGGCAAGGCCATCAATGCCACTTGGACATCGAAGACTTGTGATGGTTCTTCCTCCGGTCATTAACTATGGTGTCCTGATCTATACGTGCGTCAGTTATGATACATTCCAGGAATATGTTGAAAAGTGTGGGAGAAAAAAGACAGCCCTGACGAACTCCAACTGAAGTGTAGAACTCTTCCCCAGTAGCATGCTATTTGAGCACTGCACTAGTCGCTTCGGAGTACAATCGCTGCAGCATGTTGAAGAATAAAACAAAACAAAAAAAAATCACTAGGTCTGAAAGAAAAATGTCAATTACGAAAGAAAAAAAAAACCCGGCCCACTCCATTTGCCGGTCCCGTTGATAATTTGTGAACCCTCTTCGTCGTTTATACAAGTACACACACACACACACACACACACACACACACACACACACACACACACACACACACAGAGTCTGCATGAGTTGTCTGCGCGCACGTGTGTGTGTGTGTGTGTGTGTGTGTGTGTGTGTGTGTGTGAGTGTGACTGTGTGTGTGTGTGAAAAAGAAGGTGTGTGTGTGTGTGTGTGTGTGTGTGAAAAAGAAGGGGAACGTGTGGGCCAGTGGAAGGAGAGTAATGCTATTTAACTTAATTATGACTTTTCCGTTAAAAAAAAAAATTAAGAAAAAATTGGGAACACATTATTTTCTGTTCTTCTCAAATAAAAGATAACTCGTTTGTTGGATCATTGAAAATGACAACAGTTTATGGCCTCAAAATTCAACACGCGGAGGAAGGAATCATTGGAAGCTATAGCTTTACCCAAAAGTGCATGAGAGAGAGAGAGAGAGAGAGAGAGAGAGAGAGAGAGAGAGAGAGAGAGAGAGAGAGAGAGAGAGACCCAAGGGGAGGTAACTTCACCTTGTCGACTTAAGCATATGGTGTTGAGGTTGCAACCCTTTGTCTAACGCTGGATTCGTTTCTTGTGTGCTGATCTCACGACTATGTTTATCGAGCATATTCAAAGTAGTGACTGTTTTTTCTCAGTACTTTATATTCCATTGAGCTGTATGCTGAAGTTAAGATGAATAGTGATAAAAAAAAACAAAAAAAAACATTGCATTGACTCCAGTTTGGTGCTTCTGACATCACTTCTCGTCGTGACAGATGTTGATTTGAAAATGAATATGAAATGCTATGTCGTGTACGCAACTGGGGTGGAGAAGATAAGCCAGATGTTGTTTTTCGTTGTCCTATCCTATATGACCTTAGAGTAAATTCAATCAACGTAAATATCATGGCAACCGCTCGTAACTCTCAAATGGATGTCTTAAAATTGCCCAGAGATACTACTACTATTTTCAATCAGGCTTTTTACTGTTCCAGTCTCGAAAGATTTGTGGTATATCAGTAGGTATGCAGTTGACGTGATTATTCTAACGCCCTTTTCGTGTGTGTGTGTGTGTGTGTGTGTGTGTGTGTGTGTGTGTGTGTGTGTGCGCGCGCGCGCGCGCACGCGCACTATTAATTGATGCAGAGTTTTTGATAATTTGAGGTAGTTTTATTTCATATGTGTTATATAATGTGACTCACCCTTCAATAAGGAAACTTTGGCCTACAAGTGATTAATTATTTGTATTTGCCATTTACTCATTCATTTTATTTTATTTATGTATTTGTTTATTCATTTATGCATTTGTTTATCTGTCTTTCTATTCTATCTATCTATCTATCTAGTCTAGTCTATCTATCTATCTATTTGTTTATGTATTTATCTATTACTTATCTATCTATGTATCTATTTATTCATCTGTTTATTTATTGTTTACTTATTTATCTATTTATTCATCTATTATCTTTTCTTAATTTTATTTATTTGCTTGTTTATTTATTCACTTATTTATCTATCTATCTGTTTATCTATTTATGTTATTATTTATGTTATCGATCCAGGGTCCCGAGGTGTTGATCGTGCACGTGCCCACCAGTCTGTGCATGACTGCGGCGGAAGCGGGCACCATGGGCATCCTGCAGCTGGCGCCTTGCCAGTATGGGGACAGACGACAGCTGTGGACATTCCAGAAAAACCCACACTATCTCTCGGCATCGTGAGTGGGATTGGATAGTCCTGTGTGCGTGTGTGTGTGTGCGTGGTGTGTGTGTGTGTGTGTGTGTGTGTGTGGTGTGTGTGTGTGTGTGTGCGCGTGTGTGTGAGAGAGAGAGAGAGAGAGTGTGTGTGTAAGGATGGGGGAAGAGGACATGTGTAAGTGGGTGTTGACGGGGAGGGTGGAAAGAGAGGGGGAGGGTAGAAGTGCAGTGTGTGTGTGTGGGGGGGGGGAGGGAGGGGGGGGGAAGGAGGGGGGGCGCGGGGGAGGACGTTGTGTATTTGTGATGCGTGGTGTTGGGTGGCAATGAGTGTGCGGACGAGTGGTTGTAAGTTATTTCATAATATATTGTGTATTTTTTGTTTTCTGATGTATTTGCGGGGTAATGTGCATTGTTGCATTAAGTGTGTGCACCTGTGCAATCGTTTGTATATGTTTGTGTAAGCGCGCGTGCGTGCGCGAGGCGCGTGAACGTTTGTGTGTGTGGTTGTGTGTGTGTGTGTGTGTGTGTAATAGGGAAAGGAGAATTGGTTGTAATGTTTTGACGCATGAGTTTAGGCCTAGCCTGGAATTACGTATATCAAAGCAAACGCGGTTCATAACTGCTAAACATTTTTTTGAATGTTGTCTCAGACTTCAATGGAACTCCATATCGTCATCTTTATCATTGTCCATGATCATCGATATTCTGAAGGCAAAACAGTCTCAGATTCTATGACCCTTTATGCCCTGCCCTCGTGTTGACCTCTTTTTTTTTTAATTCTTTCCCCATATCCACAAACGTGTTTAGTTTGTGTCAAATTTTCGGCATGGGCAAGTTCATTGGGACTGTCGTTGGACTGAAAAGCGGGGGGGGGGGGGGGGGGGGGGGGGGGGGGAGTGCTCTCTCGCGCTGGCTCCACGACTAAGTTGTTAAAGTACAGAAAAGGCAGAGCCTCGATTCCGGTGATCAGTAAACGTTCCACGGAATTCTATCTTTTGCACATTTGCCGAAAGCTAACCCTAGCCGTAACCTGATCTTAATCTAAATCTGACTAGCGTAAAAAAAACAAAACAAAAAGCAAAAAAAAAAAAAAAAACCCAAAAAACAAAAAACCACCAAACCGTAAATCATAAATAAACCTTGAAAAATTCATGTAAACCTCTTTCTTCTGTTTATGAACCTGTCAGAACGACCTTCCCTACATGAAATTTTTTTTTTCTTGTAAGCAGTCATTGTGACCATTGAAGTGCTTAGTAGGCGGTGTGCTGTCGATGCTGGATCAGACCAGGAACCACCTAACGCCAACGAAATGATTCGGCAGAAGTACATAGTACGGACTTGGAGGGATACCACATGATAAGTTGCTATTGATTGCTGCTGGTTGCGGACTACTGAGGTTGCGGCATGGGTGTAACTATACAAGGGTGAGCCACAACGAGCGGCGTGGAAGCAGTGCCCCTGACAGGGCGGGGAAGATGAAACACACACACACACACACACACCACACACACACTCATAACACACACACACTCATACACACACAACACACACACACACACACACACACACACACACACACACACCACACACAGCGGAACATGAAAAAAAAAGCAATGCAAAAAATCAAACCATGACTTGTACTCTTCCCTAGTCTTAGTAACCAGTTTCAAAAGGGAACAGGAAAACAGCAATCTAAGAAAATCAACCATGACTTGTTACTCTTCCCTAGTCTTAGTACAGCAGTTTCATTGTTAACAAGTTGTCTGTAATATGCTAAATGCTATATGGCTGGAGCGTATGTTCTTGTGTCTGTTGTGAGAGGAGGGGGTGGGATGTGTGTGTGTGTGTTGTGTGTGTGTGTGCGCGCGCGCGCGCGCGCGCGTGTGTGTATGCATGCGTGCGTGTGTGTGTGTGCGCGCGCGCGCGCGCGCGTGTGTGTGTGTGTGTCTGTGCGTCTGTGTCTGTGTAATGTGCAGCATTACGTTTTATTTGTTGACGATTTGCTTGCAATATCCATGAACGGAGAGAAACTGTGAATTGAAACTTACAATCCCTGTAATTTCATTCATTTATTTATTTGCTTATTTACATCGCTTGCCACTTGACTTGTGCGGGTGTCGTTGTTGAATGAAACGCGTATGCATATGCACACGCGTGGACTCTGTGTGTGTGTGCGTGTGTGTGTTCATGGACACTAAAAGAGTCAACGGCTGAAGAGGTGACGAAAACGACCTTTGTCAGTTCGTATGGTTTTCCAGTCGTTAACTACACAATCATGATCTCGTCAATGTGCAAATAATTTATTGTGCTCACAAATGCTTGGGGGTGTTCAGCTTGTTAGCCTGATGTTTCAGTGACAATTATGAGCTGTGCTATAATAGCCAATGATTTATGTGCTGTGTTTGCTGTGTTGATGTAGATCCGTGTGTGTGTGTGTGTGTGTGTGTGTGTGTGTGTGTGTGCGTGCGTGCGTGCGTGGTGCGTGTGTGTGTGTGTGTTCGTGCGTGCGTACGTGTGTGCGTGTGTGTGTGTGTGTGTGTGTGTGTGTGTGTGTTTTGTTATGTGTCTGTTAATGCACGGGTGAAAGATTATACACCTAATGTGAAATTTGGTGGACTGGGAGTTGACTGTATTAAAATGGAGAGGAAGAAAAGAAAAAGACAAAAAAAGTATTTAATCAAATGGAAATAAACATG
>JAMYXO010005045.1:0-16222 GCA_033310375.1 Conus canariensis | reverse complement strand
ACAAAATTGAAAAAGAAACATCATAGGGATCTTTAAAAAACCCACATCAAAAACCAGATATGAAAACCAAAAAAATGTATTCAACAAAGAAAATAAAAAAAAAACCAGACGAATGAGCAAATACATTTGGAAACTTAAAGACGAAAAAAATAAACTAAACATATCCTGGAAATATAAAAAGGGCTCACCATACGCAATATTTCAAAAAGATGAACCCTATGCCTAATGAAAAATGGCTAATATTGTAAACCACACTTGAAAATCTTAATACTAAAACAGAAATAGAAATAACTGCGGCAAAAATGGAAATCGTTGTTTGAACACCCCCCGTAAAAAAACCAAAAACCAAAAAAAAAAACACGTGCAACCAAACGCACCAAGAACAGCTGAAACCCGGGGCCCCAACGATATAACCCCGGCGGGGGGCAACCCAAACCCCATCCTACGAAGCCCAAGCGTGAAAAAAATTTGAAATTAATTTTAATTTTCCCTTTTTTAATATTGTTCAACTATATTTAAAAACAAAAATTATATTTATTTATTTTATATTTAAAAAAGGTAGAAAATATGTGCCTTTCTTCCACCACATCTATTTTGCAAAAAAACCCCCCTTTTCACAAACAAATTCGTCCATCTCATGTACTTTTTCCCAAAAATTTTAACCCCTTTTCTACAGCCAAATTTAAGATCCAAAAACCCCCAAAATTTTGACGTAATTGTTCTTAAAAAAGGGGGCCTTCGTGCAAAACAAAATTGGTGATTTAGAAGTAGTATTTCTATCTCTCTCCCTTTGATTTTTTTGGCCCAAAAAATAGGAAGGCTTATTAATTTTTTTTAATTTTGATGTTTTTATTTAAAATAAAAATGAAGCCCGGAATAGTTGAGAGTTTTATTAATTATTTTCAGAGATTGGGAGATGCAGGAAAGGAGGGGGAGTTGATAGAGAAGATTTTGAAGAATTAATTACGGAGTTTTTTTTAGGGCCGATATGGAGAAAAACGTAAGGAACGCCCCCCAGTAAAATCCATTCTTGCCCCATCCGTTTAAAGTTGTTTACCACTTTAATTGATCAAATAGCTCCTAAATCTGATTGACTGTTTAAGCCTGAAAGGAGTAATGTTACCCTTTTAAAACCTAAAAATTTTTTAAAATTGTAAAAGACATGATAATAAATAAACCCGATTTTAAAATTTTTTTTTTTTATTGCTTTTAAAAAGGGATTGGACGAGTATTAAAAGGTGGGAGGCACCGACCCTGTCATAAAGAAGATTATACTCGCTCTGGTGGGGAAAACCGGGCAGTATTTAGGCGTTGAATAAGTATGAACAGATTCAGCAATTGTCTACATGGGGCCTTTGGGAAAGTTTACGCTTTTAGAGGCACAGCTGGGGTCAAAAATGGTTAGATCAGGGGGCAGACAATGATTGTTTATATGCTAAGTTAGTAGGCGATAGCGCCGATTGTTTCAGAAGAAATTTAAAAAATGACCTTAAAACAAGATTGGTTTTAACCTCCCTAAAATCTCTTGATGTGAATGTTTATAGTTTGGGACGTTGTTATGTCCTTTTCATCAGGGAAAATTATTTTTAAAACATTTAATTTTAATCATATTAATTTTAATCGACTAAAAAAAATGAGCAAACAGGGAAGAAGACCCACAGGGCAGAATGCCCACAAGGGGGTTTACGGCGAGTGCCCTACAATGAATCCACAATGAGGTCCCGAGGTGAGTAGGTTACAAAAAATAAAAATTCGGCGTGTTGAGGCCGGCCGTAAACTAGCTGAATGGAACAGATGCAAAAAGCAAACAGCAGCAAAACAAAAATTATTAGTAGTAATACAACATCAGCCCAGCAAACCCGCCCCCCCAAAAAACAATAAACTATAAGATTATTTTATGTGCTGGGGAGTATTGTTGTTGGGGGAGGGGTTTTTGGATACAAGGCCTAAAACCATATTAGCAAAAAACACAAAACCCCCCAAAAACATTTAAAGAACCGCTTCTGCAAAAAAAAAACAACCTCCTGCTGTAGACCCATTTTTAATAAATTAGTTTTTTTAATGTGTTTTTAATTTGGGCTAAGTCAAGTAATATGGTTAGGTAGTTAAAAAGTTAAGTGAGTTAAGTGTAAGTAAAGCGAAGTAAAGTGCAAGTCATGTTAAGACTAGAAAGTTTTAAAGTTATTTACTAGTTAAGTTTTAAAGTTAAGTACTAGTTAAGATTTTAGTTAAGTACTATTAAGATCTTTTTTTAAACAGCCAATTTGGGCCTCCCGGGGGGCCCTATAGCGCATGAAAGCAGGGATTGAGTAAGTCGCTTGCTATTGTTAGAGTCTACGACTTCTTTTTAAAGCAGTTGGTTTTACTTGATGAAGAGTGAGGCAGTTAAATTTGTATGATAAAATACTTTGTTTAAAAGAGGGCTTTTTGTTGTGACTTATATTTTTTTTCAATTTTTTTACTATGCCCTTAGCTTTTTTTATCACAGAAGTCTGGGTAGCAATATTACATTTTGCCCGTAAGCCAACAATTCTAGTAAATCGTCCCCATTAAGTTCCCCTTTCATCTTTCCTTTCACTTTTTTGTTCACGGTTGAATGTAAAGGCGATCTTTAGGATAGTCGCATGTGTCGTCCCACCCATCGCTCCTTTTGCCACTTCTTTTTCCATGTCTTTGTAAAGTCTTCAGTTGGGTGTCCAGAATTAAAACTATCATGTCTGTGTAAAGGACATTTTTATTTGGGTACCGGTTAAAGGTCGTTTTTAGAAATTTTAGCATTAAAGCTTTGACAATCTAGCAGGTGAAACCCCTAACAGGCTTGCCAAATTACATTTGTTCTTCATCTAACGCAACCAGGCTATCGCTAAAACTTCTAAAGTCCCCTTTGGGAGTTTGGTTTAGAGCCACTTAATTGCTTGTTTTTTTTCGTAACTAATTTTTACATCTTTCGATTGGTGGATTCCCCACGTTTACCCAAAAAAATGTTGTTCATCAACTTAAGAAATCTTTTTCTGAGGGGTCCCCTGGCCTTGGTTTTAAAGGGCGGGTTTTTCATGTGTATGGTCTCATGAAAAAGGCCTTGGTCGAAAGTATTATTTTGTGAACGGCAGTAAGTTTCAGTCCCTGTCTTTAAGTAAAACGTAACAGCCGATAATGACAGACATATTTATTTTTGTTAAAGAGGTTGGGAGAGTTTAGGTGGTTCGGCGGGGACTCATCTTTAATTTTTCTGGGCTAAGGGGGAAATCGTTATGGGGGCCTTTCAATTTTTTAGGATAATTAAGTCCCCTCTAGTTTAGTCTATTGGATTATGGGGCGTAAGCTGCGAAAATAGTCCTACCCCGATCAACATCTTGGGGTTTATCTTTTTGAAAGTTTCTTAATGGGCAGTCCCTGGTCATGGCCCCCCAAAGATTTTTGGGTTAAGACATTGATGTTGGATGGCTTGGTGGGGTCATAATGTCTAAATACTTGTTTTTGGGTCTGCGGGAAAGGTGAAGGCCTTGTTCCCTCTTGCCCCCATCCTCAATCATTAAAGTGTACCCAGATCCGAATTAAGTCAATCTCGCGTTTTTAGACTTCAAAAATGCACCCCAAGAAAGGGCCGGGGGCAGGAGTATGTGACGAATCTAGCCCTTTAATTTTTCATGCAGTGCTCTGTAATTCTAAAAGACGTCAGCTAATAAACAACGTGGCCAATAAATACTGATCGTGATAACCCCCATCGTTTTGCAGTGCAATTCTGTCCGGGTTTTTCAGGCGTTTTCTAGTCGGCGTCAGATATGCCCCCCCTGTAAGCGGCGTTAAAAATTTTCCCTTAAGCGGCGCGCCGGCTCGTAAAAACCTGTCCCCGGTCCTTTGTATTCTAAGGGTTGACGCCTTTACGGACTAAAGAGGGGTCGAAATATTTTTTAGTGATTGGTTAGTCTTGCAGAGACCCCGCAATTTATCTAAGCTGCCATCAGATGCTGGGCAGAGTCATAAAAGGAAAAACAGTCTACGTAAAGGTCATGACTTTTCTGAAGACTGTGCAATACAGCTTAACCCTCAATTAGAAGTTATTCCCGCATGATAAAGTGAGAAATATAGCCCCGCAAGTTTTGAAAGTTGGCGGTTTCCATTTTTGGGGGTTAAACCCTTGAGTTGAAGTTTACAATTTGGCCCGCCCCTTGAATTTACCGAAGTGATCGTGGCTCTTACATTTGTCACCAAATTAACTTGCTTTTTGCAATCCAAAAGTGGGTGGCTGATTCGTAGCCCTTTGGGCTTCGGGGGTCTTTAATGTTGGAGATTTAGCTGATTGGAAAAATTGTTTGCGAAGTGTTTCATCTGCCCAAAAATCGACCATGCGTCGGGACCCCTTTTAAATTCCCGCTGTGTGTGTCCGCCACTGACCTAACAGCAACAAATGCATAAGAAAGTCGAGACGGGATAATGGTTTTTTTTTTTTTGTGTCCGTTTTGAGGGCCGTAGTACTTTTGGCAAAATGTTCAAAATCGGATAGACTGTATGGAAAAAACCTGCATTTTTGTACATTTTTAAAACCCAACCCCTTAGACCCCTGGTTTTGGGGTAAGAAGTTCGATTTTGAGTCTACAAACTTTTTCAATGTTTCTTATGTTCGCGTGCCTCTACAGTGGGGGATCTGACCAAACCCTTCTACAAAGCCCTGTTTAGATTTATTCGTTGTAGTATAAGCCAAGCTACTCATTGATCTGATTTTAAAACATAATGGGTCTTGGAACCTCTGCAAAAGAATCAAATTACATGATTCTCAAGTGATTACCAAAGTAGGGGCTCGGGAGAAATTTAGAGGGGTAGATTTTCTGCTACAGCCCCTGTGTAATGCTTACGGGTTTTTGGTTTGTTTTGTCTTCAAAACGGGCGATCTTTCTACCTCACTGGAAAAAATTAGTTTCAAGTTAGCTTCTTTATCTGCCAAAAATTAGAAATTTGGGTTGCGTGTTTTTAAACGGGGGTTGTAGTGGCCAAAACAATACTGAAAAAAGGGTTTGTCCGAATTATGTATGTTTAAATGCTGTTTTAACACTACCCTTGGGAGAGGAAGGTAAGAATTGCCGATTATAGGAGAGATTTGGCTTCCCTTAATTTATTTCAAGATTTTTTTTCAGACCACCCCAAGCCGCGCAATTTCGCTTCTTATTGCATGTTAAACTGCGAAAGCATGTAATCAGCCCACCCAGGTGTAAAGTTAAAGTGATTTTTTTCTCCCTAGTTGAAACCCGACTTTGCATACTCTACATCGGGGGTTATATATTCAATCAGAATGGCCAACAACACTTTTTGCGGTGGGGGTTTAAATTTTAGAGAACCCTGGGTTTTAGAAAAGCATTGTTTCACTTTCCTGAACGTTTTGGGATTAATGTGTCCCTGTCTAATTCAATGAACATTTTGCCTAATGATTTGTTTACTTCCCGTACGTTGTTGGGCAGTATTCAAAACCCGGGTCGCTTGTGGGGTTTATTTTAACCCATAAATTTTCGTAAATTAAAAAAATAAAAGTAAGTAAAAGTAAGTAAATCTCTTTTATTCTTCCCCAAGCGTTTCAATAACCTCAAGACCCCCAATCTTACAAGATGTTTGCCAATATTTTAGTTTTCTGAAACTAAGCCAATGTTTACTCTTTGATTGCCCCTTTGTCAAAAAAATTCACTTGATTTTTTTTAAATTTTTTACATCATTCTCAAACCCCCATTTATAAAATCAATGTTTTAAAACTTTTTCCCTTTTCGTCAAATAATTCTTAAAAATTTTCTATTAAAATCATTAATCAGATTCCTGTGTTTGGCCTCATTTTTTTAAATCAAAAATTAAATAAATAAAATAATAAAACCATGAGTTTAACGCTGGTTAATTATGCAGTGCCTTTTTTGGTTTATAGTTTATTAAACCCTAAAAAAATGTTTTTTAAGAATAAAACCGCCCAACATGGGAAAGAAGAAGATTCCCCAAAAATAGTTGTAATTATTTTTAGCCCGGAACAAAAGATTTCAAATTAAAAAGCACATAGTCAGTCTTTCATTTTATGTTTTTTTAATTTTTTTTTTTAGTTAATAAAAAAAAGGCGAAAAAAAGATTATTAATCGATTTACCACTCTGTGAATCAGCGGCCTTAGTATGGATAAGCCGTTGCAAAAAACATTTTAAAATGGGGCCCGGGTTTTGGAAGGTTAGACATTGGGATGTTGTTAAGGTTATAGCGTAAAAGGGAGGGATTCCCTAAAAAAGATTTTTTGTTGACAGGGGATTACCCCAAAAAACAAAAGCATAGAAATATTGATTTATAAAAAAATTAATGCTTTTAGGAGTTTGATTTATAAAAAAAGATTCTTTTAAAAAAAAAAGATTTTTTTATTTTAAAAAAAAAATGTCCGGGATTAGTTTGATGGTGGCGGGGTATTGTTAATGATTGGCTTTCTTGGTAGCAATTATATGTTTAGTAAATTGCGGTTGATGAAAAAAAGAACGTCCATAACAAGGAAATGGAAGTTTTAGCTAAGGGCAAGAGCGCTTACGAGAAAAGGAAAATTTTGCTCATTAGACTTTATTAATAAAAAGTTAAGAAAACGGGACTGGAGCCAACTTTCAGACGTTGAGAAGAAATTGAAGAATTTACTTTAGGACAGGAAAGAAGTTTCTAACAGGCACCGCAGAAAACTGTTGATTTTAGAACCATCTGAGGATCAAAAATGGTAGAAATGGCTTTTTTTAGGTGCTATGGGGCAATCTTTCTTCTTGCATATTCAATCAAAAAAACCCTTGTTAAAAATGAAATAAAAACAGCCCCTTTAATGGACGATACAAAGTACAAAAATATTATTCTCCTAGAGGTTTTGGAAAAGGAAAAGGTGTTTTTGAAAAAATGAGTAAAGTGTAGGGGCCTAAATAGAAGCGAAAGACTGGCTTTC
The DNA here is from genome assembly GCA_033310375.1 of Conus canariensis. NCBI lineage: Eukaryota > Metazoa > Mollusca > Gastropoda > Neogastropoda > Conidae > Conus > Conus canariensis. Next base: position 9,293 of record JAMYXO010005045.1, on the reverse strand, counting down.
AAAAAAGGGAAATTGGAATAACTGCCCGCCCAAAAAGAATAAAAAGGCCTCGATTTGTTAACTCGTTCCTAATGACACCCACCAGAGGATTTTTGTATTTCCATGACAAAATTGAAGAAAAAAATTTTTGTAGTCTTACAGTTGTTTATATGGCTTAAGGTTAAAGAGCTGAGCCTTTAACAGATAAAAGCTCAACTGCTGTGGCTGTGGTTTACAAAAAATTTAATGCGAGGTCCATTAAAGATCAGGTGTCCCGGTGGGGATGGGAAAAAAGGGTTTTAAAGGGCTGTAAAAATGCTTTTAAGAAATTGGGTTACGTTAAAAAGGGGATTCCGGCAACCATCGCTCCCAAGCTTAGTAGAAAACTTTTAAAAAAATTGGGCCCGGGGCTGTTTATCTTCAAAAATCAAGAGTTATGGACAAAAACGCAAACAGAATGGGGTCAGAAGGTTTTTCCGCAGTCTTCCGCCATGAACAATGAAGAATTTAAAGCAACGGGCCCTTAAACCCTTTAACGCGAACAAATTATAAAAAATAAGTATTACTGAAGACTCCAAGGCAATCAGAAATCTTACCTTTTGGGCTAAAAGTAAGCACTTGTATGTCCTGGGGAGGCGAAGGGTGAGTTTGAATTGACCACGCCCCCTATAGGAGGTAGATGTATTAAAAGTTGAAAAAAATTTAGAAAAAAAACCCCCCCCGTGTATTATTTAAGAGAGACTTTAAAAAGCCCTGCCCCCAAAAGATCGTTTTTTCGGAAGAGTTGCAAATTTTTTCCCCCAAAAAACAGTGGATTAGTTAAAAAAAAAGTATTTTTTTTTGTTAAATTATGATTTATTTTTTTTTTTTGTTAAAAATTATGATTTTTTTATTTTTGTTTACATCTTATTTTTTTTAGTTATTTTTGGGGTTTAATGATTGTTTTTCTTGCTTTTCAAAGTTTGTTTTTATTGTCTCATTTTAAAGTTGCAAAGTAAAAGTCTTTCTCCACTCCTTTTGAAGTTCAGTTTTTTGCCGTCTGTAATCCTCACCATCAGCCATAAGGCGCTCAAAATCTTCAGCTGTAATGTTTTCATCCTGCAATGCTTTGCTTATTCTCAGTCTTAATGAACAAAGTTTTGCTGATGCTAGGGCCACAATGGCAGTGTGCTTTTGTAGTTTAGGCGTTAATTTTTTTTAAAACAGCACTCACAATCATAGACATAGCACCTAAACCCAAACCAATGCTCCCTAAGTGCTAAAGAGGCTGGCGCTCCAGCCCCAGTAGCTAAAAGAGCAACGCTAGACCAGCACTTACGCTCGCTACAGCTGATGAGCCGGTGATTATATAAGAAAGAGTATTTAAAACTTTAGCATATTTCTTTCTAGTAACCCTATACTTATCCAAGTCACTTTCTATTTCTTCTTGAAGTTCAGTTATTTGCTCTAACCTAAACTTTTGAGCTTGATCATCCATTTTTTTAATTAAGATTAATTTTTAATTAAGATTAATCTTGCACATATCTCCTTATTAACCCTTCTGGCAGCACTTCATCAACAGAGTAAAACGCAATAAAATCAAACATACTTAATGAAAATAAAATCGAGTACTGTTAGTTTGTCTTTATCAACCATCACAGTGACTTTGTCAGATGATACAGAAGTGTTTATTTCATCCCCGTTTTAGTAATAACAATAACAAGCCTAAGAGGCCCATCCAAGTTTTCAGACTTTATTTGTACGCCTCTGTTAACGTATGTTCTGGCAAACTAGGATCAGACTCCCTTGGAGTAATAAATAAGCGAAAAAGCATCGTCATTTTTCTAGGCAGTGATTCTAGTTTTGGGTTAAACTCTAAGCCGACGGTGTCACCCCCCCACTTCGACTAAGGACTTCTTTCTCCGCAGCATATATTCAGAGCCCCTGCTTAGTTATTTCAATCTGCTTTTTCTGTTGTAATCCTGGGACTAGGCTAGCAGAAGGCGTCCTTCATTCAAAGCTTTTCTAAAATTGTATTTCTTATCAAAGTATACATAGGGGCTTGTAGTTCAAACTTTAAATTCCAGTTAATGTCAGGAAGCAACGCCCAGGCATTCTCTCGTTAATGAAGTTTGTATTCGTGTTTGCCAAAATCGTTTGCCCTTAGATTTCTTATCTCTTCCAGGGTAGGATATTGCTGTCGTTTTTTATCTTCAATTTCTATTCGTTTGTAAACACCATCGTCGGTGTACTCAAAACCATAAACATTTCCTGCCACTCCTATTAGATCAAAGTCCGTTGTGTCTGCTAGATCTTTTAGCTCTACTGCAACGCATTTAGGAGCTAACTCCGCTTTTGATCTGGCCCTCGAGACATTTTTTTAATATAAACAATTTATTATTAAACAATCTATAATGTGCAATCTGTAATAAACAATCTATAATAAACAATCTATAATGAGCAAACGTATTGAACTGGCGGGTCAGTCCGTAAGCATAGTTAAGCGTGCTTAGATTTTTCTAGCTGCTCTTTTATTTTTTTTAGTTCATCCTTGTCCCTGATTATATAATTTTCACTTAAACATTCTTCAAAACTATCCCTGTCCTTAGTATAGATAAGATGACTGATTTTAACTGCGATCTAAAGTCTTTTAAGACAGCATTGTATTTCTGAGTTAAGAGCCAAACAGAAATAATGCGTGTCTTCCGCTAAAGGCTAGCTTAGACAGAGTCCTTCTTTTTTTAACAATGTCTTGTTCGGCTGAACAGTATCAATAATAAACAGCGTTTCAGTTCCCTCAAATAGCCTATAGTAATGTTCTAAACAGTCGCTTAGCTTGTCAGTAGGATCAACTAAAAATATATTCTCGTCTGTCCAAACAAACTGCCTTTCTTTGTAAGACTTGTTGTGCTTAATGGTTGTGCAGAATATAACAATGTACTCGTAATGAAATCTGTAGATTGTTTGTAACAAATCAAGTACGAAGACAGTTTTCCCACACCCAGTAATCCCTGAATACAACTGAAAAGGCTTGCCATCTACTGGAAGACAGTTGCTAAATTTTTTGGGTTGTAAAACACCTCAATTCTCTCTGAAAAGGGAGCTGAGGGTTTAGTAAATAGCAAGAGAACCCCTTTAGGGACCTTAAAGAATTGCTTTTAGCTTTTTTCCCAGACGGTGTCTTGCTGTTTTTAATCGCTAGACTGTGGTGTAAAACTCCTTTCAAAAGTAAACAACCGCTCTACTTTTTACTGGTTTAAGATTATTCTAGCCAGTTCAGGGTTAGTAACAACATCAAAATTAAAAAGAGATGTTACTGACAGTGTATCTGGCCTGTTGGGTCATCTGAAAGAATAACAGACCCGCTGTCATTGAATGTCAGTTCGTAAGTAAGTTTGTCTCTTAGTGCGCCTTGGTATATGGCTGATGGGTTTTTAACAGTTCAAAATCTAGAGGGATGCAAAATCTGTTTTTAAATGTTCGCGCTATTGCCTGGTCTCCCTCGTCTTCCTTTGCATCTGCAGCATTAAGCCTGTGCTTAAGACCGTTTTGGGCTCTGGATCCCCTGAAAGATTTTGTCTTTCCTTTCTGTTCTAGGCAGCCACAGATCAGAATAGAGATTAAAAATGTCTGCGCTACTCAGTGAGAAGACTTCTCTACCTTCCAGTTTAATTACCATATTTTTAATGATGGCTCTGCCAGGTTAGCAACGACAGTGGCATTAGGATCCGCCGACTCAATATCTATTTTGAATGACAGCCTGGCAGTGCCTGGCATTATAACATCGTCAGCCCAAGGTCACTAAATCTTACTGTTAACATTTCATTGGGCTCAATTGTTGATGGATTATTTACAACGCGCACAGTCTGTCTTATGCCTTTTATACCATGGGGTTCCTTCGCTTTTCTGAATGGATCAAGGTCGCAGCCGTATGGGTTCATTTTTTATAAAACAAAAAATAATAAATAAAATAAATATGGCTGATGATGAAGATTTTGACGCGATTAGTCGTATTGAAGAAGATGAAGATGAAATAGAACCAGGCCGTTCAATACAAGATGAACTTGAGGGAGCAGAAGCACGTCCTTTACTCCCTAGACAGCCTCAAGATGTAGGTTCTTCACTCCTTAGTGCTCGTCAAGAACTTTTAGGAGTAGGCTCTTCACTCCCTAGACAGCGTCACGAACTATTGCTGCGACGAATTGAATCATTCTATAAAAGTATAGAACGAAGGCCGCCAGAGGTGCTCGATCCTAACGATTTTGAAGAAGATGGCGGCGATTTGTATATTAGGACTAGTGAAAGAGGCCGCGTAAGTGTTACTACAAAGCCAAACGCGGCCAAGTTTTTAATCTAAAATACAATTAAACGAGACCTCCCTGCTGCTGATGCAGAACGATTAAACATTACAAATCTAAGGTCTGATGCTGTTAGACTTTTACAGAAAATGGGGCGGTTGTTGCCAACACGATCTGAAATAGAAATCGCCTCTATTCCAGAGGTAGGTCAAAAAACAGATAAAGCAATAACAGAATTTGAGACGACGAGTTTTATTTGAGGGGCCAATTGGCGGTTCTCAATTGCCTGGGCAAAGAGAAGGTGAGCTGAGTCCTGAAGAAGAAACAGCTTTAAAAACAATTGTTGATCCTCCATTGTCTACGAGTGAACTCAGGGATATTAGAACTGCTCTGCGTGAACTCTTGAATATTAAGTCTGCTTTAAACAACTACGAACGAAGAACTAAAAAAAAACTTGGCAAAATTTAATGAGCTAAAGAGAGAGAAGACGAAGAAAAAAATAAGCTGGCTGATGCAGATGATAACAATTTAGGACAAGAAGAAAAGGCTAGAATACAGGCGAAAATACAGGATTTAATGAAAGAACAGGCAAACGTGTTAGCAGCGTTGTATATTAACAGAGAAAAAATAGCAACCCAAATAAGCAGAATCAGAGAAACTATAAACAAAATGATTTATGAAAATACTACGCTAGCAGAAAGAATAAGGACTCTGTTCAGAGAGCAGGGGATTACAATAGTTAGTATATAAACGGCCGTTGGGTTTGCTATCTCTACACTGGTTTATGCATTAACCGGCAGTGCGCCAACAGGGTCAGTAGCTCCTCCAACGCCTCAGCCCGGCAAAAGTTGGATTAGAAAACAACTGACACCATCTAGCAAACCTATTAAAGAAGTTAGCTGTCAAAGCGCTTGGTGCACTGCCTGGCATAATAGGCGGTGTGTTAGTTGGGTTTTGTCTACAATAGGCAAAGTGGTTGGTTATATGGCTAACCATCTGTGGACTTTGGGGGTGCTGGCTGCCGGTTTTAATTTTTAGTAAAATAAAAGTATGGACCAGTCCAGTAAAAGTTTAAAAAACACAAGGGCCGTCTTTTCGCTAGTGTGTCTGTCGGGGTGAGGTACATCAACGGGCGGGGGGTCGCTTTCTGGGCTGCTTATAACTGGCGGGGGGCCGCCTTTCTGCAGGTTCTGGGCTAGATACTTTTTTAAAAATGGCTGGCGCTGGCCTTGTGTTTAAGCCTTGATTTGTGTCCTAAGTTTTGATCGTCTCCGGCTATGAGGATTTCATTATTATAATTCTGTATCATGCCAATCTGTAGTCTAAGGTCAGAAGGCAGCATGTATAATCCATGGCCCACAACAAAGTCAACCTTTGACCTCGCATGTGAAAGAACGTTTTGGTACCTTTGTATGCTGGAAGGCAAATCAACAGCAGAGTTAATAGCATCTTCTAAATTAGCTAGAAATTGTTTTCTGGCGTCAAAGCCTGTAGATTGATCCACTATGCTAGACTTGGTCTGTGCTTGCGCTCCTAATAGACACCAAAACGTACGTGCGTATGGAGTCATTAAGTCTTTGCACTCCTGGCATTGTTAGGCCTTCACTTTTATCTAACATAAATGTTGCCCAAGCATTGGGGTGTTTTTGTTCTATTGATCCCAATCTAACTTGGGAGTTTGACTTAAAAGAGGTGTGGCCAGGCCAGTAGTCAAAATTATATTCTCTACGCTGACCCCACAAATACAATGTGCCTAACCCGTGATTGCGGTCTAACTTTTGTCTAAAGTTATTTGAAGGGTTAATGTTAAATTCGTTGCAGATTCTTTCATATGCATTATTGTCCCATTGGGCTGAGAAAATGGATTAAACGCGTTGTTCATTGGGGAGGCGTACTTGTAGTTCAGTTAGTATGCGCCTATACTGATAATAAACATGAAAGTTATATACTGACCTTACTAAGAGGTTGGGGTGGTTTAAATGGTTTGTATATGAAACACCGCAGCCAGTGGTTGAGCAGTAAACTGCAAAATTTAACTGATTCTGGTAAAAAGCCATAGGGTGGGTTGACCATGCTGATGGCACTCTATCACTCTTTATTGGAGGATTTAAATATCTAGTTAGTGGGTTTACAAGTCTGACTAGAAAGCCATATGATTCATCCACTGCGATGGTTAGGTTACTAAAGTCCAAAGATTTGGGCTCATAAACCCTCCTACGTCGGAAGTGGCACTTTCATTATATTTAAAAGGTTCCATTTTTAAATAGATTTTTTTTTAAAAGGATTTAAAAAGGATGTTCCTTTATATAACCAAGCAAAACCAGCGCGTGTTCTTAAAGTATCCAATTGGCAATAGGCGCGGTAATAATAGGGTTGCTCTTAGAGAAATTGGTTTTAAAGTTAGGTGGATTAATATATCTGAAAAAGCTAAGAATAACTGGGTGAATGTTAAGGGAGGGCAAGGTAATTTATTAAAGCAGTTAAAAATTTCCTGATGGTTACTACAACTTTTGTTCTTTAAAAGAAGTATTTAGCAATTTTGGCATTAAGTTAAAAATTAATGAGGCAAATCTTATAATTACTATGCACTTTCCAGAAGAAAGGCGAGAGTACGTTTTTCCTAGAGGTCTTGCTAGAATCTTGGGCTTTTATGATAGTGGCGAAACGTATAGTGTTAACACCCATAAGTACTTAGAAAGTGGCCTCTACGAGTATGCAGGCAGTAGACCATCCGATTTTCTAATTAACCCAAGGTTGTATGTTCATTTAAGCGAATTAAAAACAAACACTAATTTGTATAATGGTCAGCCATCTACGATTCTAAGAGCACGCCCGTCAACTAAGGTGGGGTTTTTGCGATATCAGTCATATACATTTTGGTGAAAACAGTCAATTTTAAAGAATTAGTTGGTGAGGATATGTTTCCTGCGAAATATGGCGAAGTCAACAACTGGCTAATCTTCTTCTGGGACAGTTGTTCTTAATGGAAAGAAAATGACCAAGACTGGTTCCAGCCTATGAGAGGAATGTAGCAAAAGACTCCGGCGACACATGTTAATGAACAAGGAGAAGACAAAGTTCAAAGCAAAAATGAGAAGAAGGATGTTTTCCCCTCACTGAAGTGTTGAACTGGACGAAGTTTTAACGGCTGCTCCCTATCGACCGGCACTAACACCGGCGCTGTTCGATTTGAAAAAAATCCGCGTGCGTAAGTGCAACCATTGACATTTTATGGATCGAGTCAAAGCATTGGAAACCTGCTCCCCTGTCCTATTATTGTAATTTGAGAAAAGTCTGTGTCGGAAGGGGAAAGGGGGGGTAAAAAAGTGCAGCCCTTTCAGAAAGGAATATGCTCTACTTGATGCTGTTAAAACATCTGCTAGTGTTACCCTTCCACTGAATAAAGGGACTTGCTGAAATGCGATAAAAGAGGACAGAAGCAGGGCAAAGAAGCCCAAAATACCCATTTGCCTGCGGTGAGGGAAAAGAAGCGGTTTCTGATGCGAAACTTCCGATGACGTAATGCCGTGGCCCGTCATCCTCGAAAAAAAAAGAAAAAAGTCATTACTGAAGTTCGAAATGCTGGATAAAGCTGAAAAGTACCTCCAGACAGAAAAAGATCTTCCTGGTTTGCCACCCTGCCGTTCTGTATGAATGGGGTGAGGAAAGTGGCTTGGTTTTCCTATGGACTTCGTGTCATAAAAGTAAATCCCTGTCCATGGTTTGTTATTAAAAGAGCTGCTAGATCTGCTATAAACGCTTCCCAAGAACCGATGCTGTCGTGTTGCCTGTGGCATCAAACCCTGAGAAAAAAGACCCCTCGGCTGCAGTGAAGCTTTTGTTGCTGCCGTGGGGTTTTCAGTCTGGCATCGAAAGTGAAAGTGTTTTGAAAATTTGCCGTCAAAGACCCCCCCTAAATGCAAAAAAAGAGACCTTTATAACCCCTTGGTGTTTGCGAGTTGGTGGGAACGAATTCTCTTTCTTCAGCCGAGAAACTGCAGCCGAGAGGTCTCCGGGGATCAGTTCACCCCAACCACGAGGAGCGCAGTGCTGGCCGGAAATTGGGCAGACATCTTCACGGTCTTTTCTGGAATCACCCCAAAGCGACGTTCCTTCGTACATTCGGCATTGGGGTTCTTTGATGGGGGGTTTTTTTTGGCCCCCACTGGTGAGCCTTTGCAATGTATTTTTGAGCTGTGTTAATATGTGAATGTGTGTGTGTGTGTGTGGTGTGTGTTTTTAGTGTGTGTGTGTGTGTGTGTGTGTGTGTTGTGTGTGTGGGGGGTGTGTGTGGTGTGTGCGTGCGGCGCGGTACGTGTGTGGTTATGCACTGTGGACGTGTGTTGTGATTTGTGTGCGCGCGCGGTTTTGTGTGTGGCTGTTGTATGCCTGTGTATAAATGTATACATTATGTTGGCTTGTGTGTTAGTTTCCTGGATATTTTTTTTGTGAAGGCACCACATTCATCATTGAAAGTGTTAAATTGAGGTCAGACCTGCACTTTGGGACAACAATTCCCTGAATAACGGTGTTCATAGTATCTTTTATGTCAGTTTACTTGTAGTGCGCTTTCAGCATTGGTTTATTGTTTATATGACATTGTTCTTTGTTTTTTCTTTTAAATTGTATGTTTATTTGTTAAGAAGGGTGATGTTCCCCCAAAGTGGGCTATTTGTTTTTATTTTACTGTAATTTGGTCATCTCTACAATCAAACTTGTTTGGGGAGAATTGCCGTGAAAACCTATAATTTGCGTAACAGAGTTTTGTTTTCAACTTGCAATCTGCCTGAAAACTAAACAAAAAAGATTGTTTCAAAATTTTCAATGGAATGCCAGCATTCCAGTAATTTTTTGTCTTTTGAAAATCATGTTCTGGGGGAAAAAACCCTTGTGTAGCACTTCAGTCTCTGAAAGGGAAAAAAAACACGACTACCAAAATTTTGGGGAATTTTTTCTACCCTCCACTTTACACAGTCAGTGAATCAAACAAAAAAAAGTCCAGACTGCGCTATACATAGAGGGACCTGGAAAAAATTT
>JAMYXO010000504.1:0-44407 GCA_033310375.1 Conus canariensis | reverse complement strand
ACCAAACATAGTGATGTCACATTGTGCTAAGGACACTTTATCATGAGTCACAACATATTGATGTCACATTGTGCTAAGGACACTTTATCATGAGTCACAAACATAATGATGTCACATTGTGCTAAGGACACTTTATCATGGTCACAAACTAATGATGTCACATTGTGCTAAGGACACTTTATCATGAGTCACATAATATGATGTAAACATTGTGCTAAGGACACTTTTCATGAGTCACAAACATATGATGTCACATTGTGCTAAGGACACTTTATCATGAGTCACAACATATGATGTCACATTGTGCAAAGGGGACACTTTTTTCATGAGTCACAAACATAATGATGTCACATTGTGCTAGGTACACTTTATCATGAGTCACAAAACAAGTGATGTCACATTGTGCTAAGGACACTTTATCATGAGTTCCACAAACATAATGATGTCACATTGTGCTAAGGACACTTTATCATGAGTCACAAACATAATGATGTCCATTTGTGCTAAGGACACTTTATCATGAGTCACAAACTAATGATGTCACATTGTGCTAAGGACACTTTATCATGAGTCACAAACATATGATGTCACATTGTGCTAAGGACACTTTATATGAGTCACAAAATATGATGTCACATTGTGCTAAGGACACTTTATCATGAGTCACAAACATAATGATGTCACATTGTGCTAGGACACTTTATCAGAGTCACAATAATGTGTCACATTGTGCTGAGGACACTTTATCATGAGTCACAAACATAATGATGTCACATTGTGCTAAGGACACTTTATCATGAGTCCAAACATGATGTCACATTGTGCTAAGGACACTTTATCATGAGTCACAAACATTGATGTCACATTGTGCTAAGGACACTTTATCATGAGTCACAAAATGATGTCACATTGTGCTAAGGACACTTATCATGAGTCACAAACTAATGATGTCACATTGTGCTAAGGACACTTTATCATGAGTCACAAAAAATGATGTCACATTGTGCTAAGGACACTTTATCATGAGTCACAAACAGTGATGTCACATTGTGCTAAGGACACTTTATCATGAGTCACAAAATAGTGATGTCAATTGTGCTAAGGACACTTTATCATGAGTCACAAACTATGATGTCACATTGTGCTAAGGACACTTTATCATGAGTCACAAACAGTGATGTCACATTGTGCTAAGGACACTTTATCATGAGTCACAAACATATGATGTCACATTGTGCTAAGGACACTTTATCATGAGTCACAAACATAATGATGTCACATTGTGCTAAGGACACTTTATCATGAGTCACAAACATAATGATGTCAATTGTGCTAAGGACACTTTATCATGAGTCACAAACATAATGATGTCACATTGTGCTAAGGACACTTTATCATGAGTCACAAACATAATGATGTCACATTGTGCTAAGGACACTTTATCAGAGTCACAAACATAATGATGTCACATTGTGCTAAGGACACTTTATCATGAGTCACAAACATAATGATGTCACATTGTGCTAAGGACACTTTATCATGAGTCACAAACATAATGATGTCACATTGTGCTAAGGACACTTTATCATGAGTCACAAACATAATGATGTCACATTGTGCTAAGGACCACTTTATCATGAGTCACAAAAAAGTGATGTCACATTGTGCTAAGGACACTTTATCATGAGTCACAACATAGTGATGTCACATTGTGCTAAGGACACTTTATCATGAGTCACAAACATGTGATGTCACATTGTGCTAAGGACACTTTATCATGAGTCACAAACATATGATGTCACATTGTGCTAAGCACTTTATCATGAGTCACAACATAGTGATGTCACATTGTGCTAAGGACACTTTATCATGAGTCACAAACATAGTGATGTCACATTGTGCTAGGACACTTATCATGAGTCACAACAATGATGTCAATTGTGCTAAGGACTTTATCATGAGTCACACAGTGATGTCACATTGTGCTAAGGACACTTTATCATGAGTCAACATATGATGTCCATTGTGCTAAGGACACTTTATCATGAGTCACAAACATAATGATGTCACATTGTGTAAGGACACTTTATCATGAGTCACAACTAATGATGTCAATGTGCTAGGACACTTTATCATGAGTCACAAACATGATGTCACATTGTGCTAAGGACACTTTATCATGAGTCACAAACATATGATGTCACATTGTGCTAAGGACACTTTATCATGATCACAACATAATGATGTCACATTGTGCTAAGGACACTTTATCATGAGTCACAAACAGTGATGTCACATTGTGCTGAGGACACTTTATCATGAGTCACAAACAGATGTCACATTGTGCTAAGGACACTTTATCATAGTCACAAACATAATGATGTCACATTGTGCTAAGGACACTTTATCATGAGTCACAACATAGTGATGTCACATTGTGCTAGGACACTTTATCATGAGTCACAAACAGTGATTCACATTGTGCTAGGACACTTTATCATGAGTCACAAACATAATGATGTCAATTGTGCTAGGACACTTTATCATGAGTCACAACATATGATGTCCATTGTCTAAGGACACTTTATCATGAGTCACAAACATAATGATGTCCATTGTGCTAAGGACACTTATCATGAGTCACAAAATGTGTCAATTGTGCTAGGACACTTTATCATGAGTCACAAACATAATGATGTCACATTGTGCTAAGGACCTTTATTATGAGTCACAAACATAATGATGTACATTGTGCTAAGGACACTTTATCATGAGTACAACATAATGATGTCACTTGTGCAAGGACACTTTATCATGAGTCACAAACATAATGATGTCATCATTGTGCTAAGGACACTTTATCATGAGTCACAAACAAATGATGTCACATTGTGCTAAGGACACTTTATCATGAGTCACAAACATAATGATGTCACATTGTGCTAAGGAACTTTATCATGAGTCACAAACATAATGATGTCACATTGTGCTAAGGACACTTATCATGAGTCACAAACATAATGATGTCACATTGTGCTAAGGACACTTTATCATGAGTCACAAACATAATGATGTCACATTGTGCTAAGGACACTTTATCATGAGTCACAAACATAGTGATGTCACATTGTGCTAAGGACACTTTATCATGAGTCACAAACATAATGAATGTCACATTGTGCTAAGGACACTTTATCATGAGTCACAAACATTGATGTCACATTGTGCTAAGGCACTTTATCTGAGTCACAAACATGATGTCACATTGTGCTAAGGACACTTTATCATGAGTCACAAAATAATGATGTCACATTGTGCTAAGGACACTTTATCATGAGTCACAAACATAGTGATGTCACATTGTGCTAAGGACACTTTATCATGAGTCACAAACATATGATGTCACATTGTGCTAAGGACACTTTATCATGAGTCACAAACATAATGATGTCACATTGTGCTAAGACACTTTATCATGAGTCACAACAAAGTGTTCACATTGTGCTAAGGACAACTTTATCATGAGTCACAAACATAATGATGTCACATTGTGCTAAGGACACTTTATCATGAGTCACAAACATATGATGTCACATTGTGCTAAGGACACTTTATCATGAGTCACAAACATAGTGATGTCACATTGTGCTAAGGACACTTTACATGAGTCACAAACATAATGATGTCACATTGTGCTAAGGACACTTTATCATGAGTCACAACTTTATTTGATGTCACATTGTGCTAAGGACACTTTATCATGAGTCACAAACATAATGATGTCACATTGTGCTAAGGACACTTTATCATGAGTCACAAACATAATGATGTCAACATTGTGCTAAGGACACTTTATCATGAGTCACAAACATAATGATGTCACATTGTGCATGATGTCCATTGTGCTAAGGACACTTTATCATGAGTCACAAAACATAATGATGTCAATTGTGCTAAGGACACTTTATCATGAGTCACAAACATAATGATGTCACATTGTGCTAAGGACACTTTATCATGAGTCACAAACATAATGATGTCACATTGTGCTAAGGACACTTTATCATGAGTCACAAACATAATGATGTCACATTGTGCTAAGGACACTTTATCATGAGTCACAAACATAATGATGTCACATTGTGCTAAGGACACTTTATCATGAGTCACAAACATAGTGATTGTCACATTGTGCTAAGGACACTTTATCATGAGTCACAAACATAATGATGTCACTATTGTGCTAAGGACACTTTATCATGAGTCACAAAACATAGTGATGTCACATTGTGCTAAGGACACTTTATCATGAGTCACAACATAATGATGTCACATTGTGCTAAGGACACTTTATCATGAGTCACAAACATAATGATGTCACATTGTGCTAAGGACACTTTATCATGAGTCACAAATATGATTGCAACTTTCATGAGCCTATAATGATACATGATGTAATTGTGCTAAGGACACTTTAAATAGATAAACAGTGATGTCCATTGTGCTAAGGACACTTTATCATGAGTCACAAACATATGATGTCAATTGTGTAAGGACTTTATCTGAGTCACAAATAATGATGTCACATTGTAAGAACTTTATCATGAGTCACAAATAATGTGTCACATTGTGCTAAGGACACTTTTCATGAGTCACAACATAATGATGTCACATTTGCTAAGGACATCTTATCATGAGTCAAACATATATGTCCATTGTGCTGAGACATTTTCATGAGTCACAAACATGATGTCACATTGCTAAGGCACTTTATCATGAGTCACAAACAATGATGTCACATTGTGCTAAGGCACTTTATCATGAGTCACAAACATAATGTTGTCATATTGTGCTAAGGACACTTTTCATGAGTCACAACTAAGATGTCACATTGTGCTAAGGACACTTTATCATGGTCACAAACATAATGTGCATTTGTAAGGACACTTTATCATGAGTCACAAACATATATGACATTGCTAAGGACACTTTATCATGAGTCACAAACATAATGATGTCACATTGTGCTAAGACACTTTATAAGTCACAAACTAATGATGTCACATTGGTAAGGACATTTATCATGAGTCACAAACATATGATGTCCATTGTGCTAAGAACTTTTCATGAGTCACAAACATATGAGTCACATTGTGCTAAGGACACTTTTCATGAGTCACAAACATAATGATCATATTGTAAGGCACTTTACATGGTCACAAACATAATATGTCAATTGTGCTAAGGACACTTTATCATGAGTCACAAACATAATGATGTCACATTGTGTAAGGACACTTTATCATGAGTCACAAATAGTGATGTCACATTGTGCTAAGGACACTTTATCATGAGTCACAAACAGTGTTTGTCACATTGTGCTAAGGACACTTTATCATGAGTCACAAACATAATGATGTCACATTGTGCTAGGACACTTTATCATGAGTCCACAAACATAGTGATGTCACATTGTGCTAAGGACACTTTATCATGAGTCACAAACATAATGATGTCACATTGTGCTAAGGACACTTTATCATGAGTCACAAACTAGTGATGTCACATTGTGCTAAGGACACTTTATCATGAGTCACAAACATAATGATGTCACATTGTGCTAAGGACACTTTATCATGAGTCACAAACATAATGATGTCACATTGTGCTAAGGACACTTTATCATGAGTCACAAACATAATGATGTCACATTGTGCTAAGGACACTTTATCATGAGTCACAAACATAATGATGTCACATTGTGCTAAGGACACTTTATCATGAGTCACAAACATAATGATGTCACATTGTGCTAAGGACACTTTATCAATGGTAAAACATTATGTCACATTCTAAAGGACACTTTTAGACATATAATGATGTCACATTGGCTAAGGCACTTTTCTGGTCACATATGATCAAATTGTGCTAAGGAAACTTTATCATGAGTCACAAACATAGTCAATGTGCTAGGACATTTGTATGACACTTTATCATGAGTCAATTGTCATAATGGACACTTTGCATGATCACTAATGTGATGTCACAAATTGTAGGGCACATTTGTCATGGAGTCACATACCAGTCCAGTTACATTGTGCTAAGGACACTTTATCATTGAGTCACAAACATTATGATGTCAATTGTGCTGAGGACACTTTATCATGAGTCACAAACATATGATGTCATATTGTGCTAAGGACACTTTATCATGAGTCACAAACATAATGATGTCACATTGTGCTAAGGGACACTTTATCATGGTCACAATCTAAGTGATGTTCATTTGTGCTGGACACTTTATACATGAGTCACAATTATATGTTACATGGCTAGGGGAGGTGCGGTTGTCTTGGATAATAATATGGTAGACATGTGATGGTTCATATGTGTCAAGGCATAATGATGTCAATATGTGCTAAGGACACTTTATCAGGGAGTCACAAACTAGTGATGTCATATTGTGCTAAGGACACTTTATCATGAGTCACAAAATGATGTCACATTGTGCTAAGGACACTTTATCATGAGTCATAAACAGTGATGTCACATTGTGCTAAGGACACTTTATCATGAGTCACAAACTTATGATGTCACATTGTGCTAAGGACTTTTTATGAGTCACAAAAATGATGTCACATTGTGCTAAGGCACTTTATTTGGTCAAAACTATGTTGTCAATTGTGCTAAGGACACTTTATCAGAGTCACAAAATTTGATGACTTGTGCAAGGGAACTTTATCTGTCACAAGCATATGATGGCACATTGTGCTAGGACACTTTATCATTAGTCCAAGCTAGTGATGTCACATTGTTAAGGACCTTTATCATGAGTCACAAACAGTGATGTCCATTGTGCTAAGGACACTTTATCATGAGTCACAAACTATTGTGTCTATTGTGCTAGACACTTATCATGAGTCACAATCATAGTGATGTCATATTGTGAATAAGGACACTTTATCATGAGTCACAAACATATTGATACTTGTGCTAAGGACACTTGTGTCATGAGTCACAAACATATGATCCATTGTGTAAGGACATTTTCATGGAGTCACAACATGTGTGTGCACATGTGTAAGGACATTTCATGGAGTACAACTAATGATGTCATATTGTGCAAAGGGGACACTTTATCATGAGTCACTAAACATATGATGTCACTTGTGCTAAGGACACTTATCAGGGTTTAAAAATTGATGTCAATGTGTGCAAGGCCTTTATCAATGTCCCAGATGCACATGGGATATGGGGGCGGGATTGGTCTACGCGGTGCTGGATGGCTCTTGACATTAGGGGTGGGCTCTGGGGGATTCAATGGACAAGTGGTTCTGGTGGACTATTTCAGTTGAGAGGGATATGGGGGCGATTGGCTCTGGTGATGGTGCCTTAGGCCGACCTTAGTGCGCGGATCTTTATGTTTGGTGGTAATCTGGGGGGAGTTGTATAGGGTGATGGTGGATATTAATGTGGGGTGGGCTATGGGGGAGTTGGTATAGGTGATGGTGTGATATTTTATGTTGGTGGGATATGGGGGAGTGAATTGGGTATAGGGTGATGGATGGCTTTTGATGTGGGTGGGTCTGGGGGGAGTTGGGTATAGGGTGATGGTGGATCTTTTATGTTGGAGGGATCTTGGGGCGACATTGGTCTAGGGTGATGGTGGCAATCTTTATTTTGGTGGCGGCTCTGGGGGGATTGGTATCAAAGAGGGTGCTGGTGGATCTTTAATTATGGTGGGATCTGGGGGCGTAGGGGGACACGTTGTTCTGGGTGTCAAATTCATTTTGTGGGCTTATCTGGGGGCTATTATTGGGCACTCTCGTGTGAAGGTGGCATATTTATGTTTGTTGTCTCTTTTTGTGAAGTTTGGACACGTGTTTCAGGAGGCTCTTTCTTTAGGTTGGCTAATTGTGGCGTTGGAAACTGGTAGGCTGGTGAGATATTTCTGTTGGTGGTATCTTGGTTGTCGGAATTGGGCTATGTTGCTATGGTGTAATCTTTATGTTGTGTTGGCACTGGGGGAGATTGGTCTAGGGTAATGGTGGCTATTTCTGTTGGTGGTTGCTATGTGTGAGGTGGTAATAGTGTGATGGTTGGCTATTTCTGTGTGTTGGCTCTTTGGTGCTCTAGCTTTGCACTAGCCATCCCCCGTTCACGTCTGTTGTTGTGGGTGTGTGATACATATGTGAATGCAATGGGCTGTGATCACATGATTTACTGTGGCAGACTGCACTATGTGGACATCATTATGTTTGTGGACTCCTGATTAAATGTGTCATTCAGCACAATGTGACCATCATTATGTTTTGTGACTCATGATAAAGTGTCATTAGCACAATGTGACATCTTTATGTTTGTGACTCATGATAAAGTGATCCCTTAGCCCAATGTGACATTCATTATCGTTTGTGACTCATGATAAAGTGTCCTTAGCACAATGTGACTTCATTTATGTTTGGGACTCATGATAAAGTGTTCCTTAGCACAATGTGGACATCATTATGTTTGTGGGACTCATGTTAAAGTCGTCCTTAGCACATTGTGAAATCATTATGTTTGTTTCTCATGATAAAGTTGTCCTTAGCACAATGTGACACTCATTATGTTTGTGACGCATAGATGATATAAGTGTCTTAGCCACAATTGTGTCATCATTATGTTTGTGATCATGTTAAATGTGTACCTAGAACAATGTGATTCCACTATGCTTGGGATCGTTTTAGTGTCCTTAGCACAAGGGGACATCTTTTTGTTTGTGACTAATGTTATTGTGTCCTTTGCCAAATTGTGGTCAGTCTCTTTGTTTGTGACGACTTCATGTATAAATGTGTCCTTAGCTCTATGTGGACTTCATTATGTTTGTGACTCTTGTTTATTGTGTTCCTTTGATCTATTGTGATACATCTGTTTGTTTGTGATAATCATGTTAAAGTGTCCGTTAGCACAATGTGTAATCTCTTTGCTTGTGACTCATGATTAAAGTGTACTTTGCACTATGTTTCATAATATATGTTGTGACTCATGGATAAATGTGTCATTAGCACATTGTGTAACATCTTTATGTTTGTGACTCATGATTATGTGTCCTTAGACAAATGTGACATCACTTTTGTTTGTGACTCATGATAAAGTGTACTTTTGCCCAATGTGACTTCATTATTGTTTGTGTCTCATGATATAGTGTCCTTTGCACAAATGTGGACATCCACTGTTTGTGACTCTATGTAAAGTGTCCTTAAGCACACACCTGTGACATCACTATGCTTGTCGATCATGATAAGTGGTGCCTTACACATTTGTGACATAATTATGTTTGTGACTCATGATAAAGTGTCCTTAGCACAATGTGACATCTTCTATGTTTGTGTCTCATGTTAATGGGTCCTTAGCACCTTGTGACTTTTTATGTTTGTGACTCTTGATTAAGTGTCCTAGCCACAATGTGGAATTCTGTTAGGTGGTGTGTCTCTTGTTGTATGTGGAATTAGCATCTTGGGGTATGTCTGGATGGTTGTGAATCATGTTATTGTGTCCTGTGCTCAATGGGACAATCATTTTGGTTGGACCTTGTTGATATATGGGTCCTTAGCACTAAGGTGTATTCAGTAGGTGTGGGTCTCATGAGTTTGTGGCATTAGCAACATGTTTGTCTGCTGTTTGGGTGGGGTATCATGTGTATTTTGGGGACGTGGTGACTAAAGGGGTATGCAGGTTGGGTGGGGTCGATGGTGTTTGTGGGACTGTGATACATTGGGGTTTATCGATGGTGGGGGGGGAAGTAAGGAGTTTGGGGAAGGTGATACTTTGTGTATTCGTTTGTGTGGTGTAGTATGGTGTTTTAGGGGCAGCAAGCTAAATTGTGGTCAGCAGAGTTGGGGGTAGATGAGGAGAATTGTGTAAGGGTCATGGTGATATGTATGGTGGGTTGTTACGGCTGGTGTTTGGGTCAGTAGAAATTGGGTAATTTCACGTGGTGGTGTGTCGCTTGTGTAAGTGTCCTCAGAATCCAATATGATCTTCATTAGGTTTGTGGTCGCAATGTTTAATTTGTGTAAGTAGCAACTATGTGTTATCTAATGGTGGGGTGGGATCTCATGATTAAGTGTCTCCGTAGCATCTATGTGTCTGCATAGTTGAGGGTGTATCAATGTGTTTGGGGGACAGTAGCACTTTGGGTCTGAATGTTGGTGGGTGGACTCATGATAAAGTGTACCTTAGCACATGTGGACATCCACTGTTTGTGGTCTCATGATAAAGTGTCCTTAGCACAATGTGATATTTTGTTTGTGACTCATGATAAAGTGTCCTTAGCACTATGGTGACTTCATTATGTTTGTGACTCATGATAAAAAAGTGTCCTTTAGCTATGTGGACATCACTGTGTGTGATCATGATTTAAATGTGTCCTTTGAAACAATTTGACATCATTAGGTTTGTGACTTCATGAAAAGTGTCCTTAGGCACAATGTGAACCATCTTTATGTTTGTGACTCATAATAATAGGTGTCATTAGCAACAATGTGAAATCATTATGTTGGTGACTCATGAATATATAGGGTACATTAGCAACAATGTGACATCAATGTTTGTGACTCTTGATTAAAGTGTCCTTATCAAAAATGTGAAATCTTTTGGTTTGTGACTCATTGATATTGTGTCATTAGGACACATGTGGACATCACTGTTTGTGTATCATGATAAAGTGTCCTTTGCACTATGTGAAATCTTTATGTTGGTGACTCTATGATTCATTGTGTCTTAGCTACAATGTGACTGCACTGTTTGGGAGATGGTGGTTTTGGGGTCCTTTGCACAATGTGTACATATTATGTTTGTGACTCATGATAATGTGTCCTTAGCACAATGGTGAACTTAACTGTGTGGTGATCGATTGGTGTATGTGGCATTGAGCTAAAGTATGGTATGACTGGTTGGGGGGGGGTAGATGGGATGTTTAGGGGATCATGCTCATGAGGTCATCTACTTTGTTTGTGACTCATGATAAGTGTCCTTAGCACAATATGACATCTTTATGTTTTTGTGACTAATGAAGATAAAGTGTCACTCTGCACAATGTGACATCATTATGTTTGTGACTCATGATAAAGTTGTCCTTTTGCATCATTGTGATATCATTTTGTTTGTGACTCATGATAAAGTGTCATTAGCACAATGTGACTTCATTATGTTTGTGTATCTTGATAAATGTGTCATTAGCACAAATATGACATCTTTATGTTTGTGACTTCTTGATAAAGTGTCCTTAGCACTATGTGGGGGGGGACTTCATTATGTTTGTGGACTCTTGATATAAGTCGTAATTAGCTAAAAGATGACTTCATTATGTTTGTGATGACTCATGATAAAGTGTCCTTAGCACAATGTTGACATCCACTTATGGCTTGTGATCATGTTAAAGTTGGTCCCTTTGCCATCTAATGTGACATCATTTTGTTTGTGACTCAATGATCTAAAAGTGTCCTCAGCTCATATGTGTCATCATTATGTTTGTGACTCATGATTAAGTGTCCTTAGCACAATGTGAACATCTTTATGTTTGGGAAGCATGATATAAAGTGTCCTTAGCACAAGGTGACATCCACTGTTTGTGTACTCATGATTAATAAGTGGACTTTGCATCTAGCGCGGTATGCAATGTGGGGGGTGGACTCATGTTTAAGTTGTCCTTAGAACAATGTGTCATCTTCTGTTTGTGGACTCATGTTAATTGTTGTCATTAGATCAAATTATGGGACATCATTTTTGTGTGTGTACGCTTGTGTTTGGGTCAGCATTGCCAATATATGTATTCCACTTTGGTTTGTGATCTCTTGATAATGTCGACCTTAGCTCATTATGGACATCATTATTGTTGGTGACTCTTGATAATAGATGTCCTTCTGCATCTTTGTGACAGCATGTTGTTTGTGTCTCATGATTTTAGTGGCCTTGTGCAACAATGTGACATCATTATGTTTGTGGACTTCATGATAAAGTGTCCTGTCGCACAATGTGACTTCATTATGTTTGTGACTCATTCGATTAAAAGTGTCCTTATGCACACTGTGACATCATTTTGTTTTTGACTCATGATAAAGTGTAATTAGCACAATAATGACTTCATTATGTTTGTGACTCATGATAAGAAGTGTTCCTTTGCAACAATGTGACATTCACTTTGCTTTTGATCAATGTTTAAGTGTCAGTACAGCACAATGTGACTTCTCTGTTTGTGGATATCATGATTTTGTTGGCAAATACAAGCTCATGTGTAATTCAGTTTGTTTGTGACTAATGTTTAAGTGTCCTTAGCTCTATGTGACATCTTTAGGTTTGTGACTCATGATAAAGTGTCCTTTGGCATCAATGTGACATATTTATGTTTTTGGACTCATGATTAAAGTTTGTCCTTAGCTCATTGTGACATACATTATGTTTGTGACTCAGGATTTTAAAGTTGTCCTTAAGCTAAGATTGGGAATTACTATATGTTTGGTGTCGCCTTGTAAAGTGGCCTTAGCACAATGTGGACATTTTAGGTTTGGGGATCGCTGGATTTAGTGTCCTTTGCTCATGGTGTACTTCTAGTGGCGGGTGT
Organism: Conus canariensis; assembly: GCA_033310375.1. Lineage (NCBI taxonomy): Eukaryota > Metazoa > Mollusca > Gastropoda > Neogastropoda > Conidae > Conus > Conus canariensis. Next base: position 31,803 of record JAMYXO010000504.1, on the reverse strand, counting down.
TCGATTGAGTATAGGGGACGGTGCATCTGGCGGTCTGGCGTGGAGGGGGGGGTGTCGAATTGGTTGTTTGGGGACGTAGATCATTGGGACAGTCATGATAGTGGGGGTAGAAGGTTTTTGGGGCAAGTTAGGTACTTTGGGTCATGCATGTATGTGGGTGTATCTCTGGTGTAAGTGGCAAGTTGCTAATGTGGTTTTTCTGCTGGTGGAGGGGGGGACTTTTGATTTAGTGTACTTTGCTCTTTGTGTACAAATTTTTGGTTTGTGGGATCATGATAAATGTGGCCTTTGCTCTATGGGTATGCTGTATGTTTGGGTCTCTTGATAAAGCGGGTACGTTGCTCTTGGGGGTCTTATGTTTGTGTGTGACATCATGATAAAGTGTACTCTAGCAACAATGTGACATTCATTATGTTTGTGGACTCATGATAAAGTGATGTCCGTAGAACTTTGTGACATCATTATGTTTGTGTATCAATGATAAAGTGTCCTTAGCTCTTATGTGTCTGCACTATTGCTTGGTGACTCATGATTTAAAGTGTCCTTAGCTACAATGTGACATCATTATGTTTGTTGACTCATGATAAATGTGTCATTAGCACAATGGGACATCACTATGTTTGTGGACTCATGATATAAGTGGCATTTAGCACAACTGTTGTCAATACATTATGTTTGTGGGGGACTTCATGATAAAGTGTCCTCTAGGGACAATGTGACATCATTTTTGTTTGTGACTCATGATAAAGTGTCCTTTAGCCACAATGTGACCATAACTTTTGCTTGTGACTCATGATATAAAGAGTCCTTAGCAACAATGTGTCATTCATTATGTTTGTGACTCATGGTATAAAGTGTTCCTTAGCTCATTGTGACAATCATTATGTTGTGACTCTTGATTAAAGTGTCCTTAGCACATGTGGACACCCCATACATCCAATATGTTTGTGACTCATGATAATGTGTCATTAGAACCAATGTGACATCATTTCTACCCTTCGTAACAGCAATTAATTATGTTTGCCTCACACAAATCACCCCAACCCTAAGATCATCTGCTTGATAAAGATCGTCCTTAGCACATTGTGGACTCTCTGTTTTGTGACTCTTGGGATACAGGTGTCCTTAGCACAATTGTGACAATCACTATGCTTGTGAATCATGAATAAAGTGTCCTTAGCACAATGGGACATCTTTATGTTTGTGTGCTCATGATAAAGTGTACTTAGTCAATGTGACATCAATTATGTTTGTGACTCATGATAATGTGTCCTTAGCACAATGTTGACATCATTATGTTTGTGACTATGATTAAAGTGTCCTTAGCACAATGGTGACTTCATTATGTCTTGTGACTCTTGTTAAAGTGTCCTTAGCACATATGTGACATCATTTTGTTTGTGACTCATGGTTAAAGTCTGTCATTAGCACAAATGTGACATCCATTATTGTTTATGACTCATGATAAGTGTCTTAGCAACACTGTGTGTCCCCATCATTTAGTTTGTGACTCATGAATAAAGTGTCCTTTAGCACAATATGACATCATTATGTTTGTGATCAGATAAGTGTCCTTAGCACAATGTGACATCATTATGTTTGTGACTCATGATTAAAAGTGTCCTTAGACCATGTGACATCATTATGTTTGTGACTCATGGTAAAGTGTCCTTAAGCACATGTGACATCATTATGTTTGTGATCATGATACAAGTGTCCTCAGCACAATATGTCATCATTAGGATTGTGCTCATGATAAAGAGTCCTTAGCACAATGGGACATATTATGTTTGTGACTCATGGATATAAGTGTCCTTAGCACCAAAGTGACCATACTATGTTTGTGACTCCTGATAAAGTGTTCCTCTGCTCAATATGCCATCTTATGTTTGTGACTCATGTAAGTGTCTTAGCACAATGTGGAAAATCACTGTTTGTGACTCATGATAAAGTGTTCCTTAGCACCAATGTGACATCACTATGCTTGTGACTATGATAAGTGTCCTTAGCACAAATGTGAATCATTAGTTTGTGACTCATGATAAAGTGTCCGTAGCACAATGTGGACATCACTGTTTGTGGACTATGATAAAGTTGTCCTCTGCACAATGTGACATTTCATTATGTTGTGACTCATTGATAAAGTGGTCTTAGCACAATGTGACATCCTTATGTTTGTGAGGACTCATGATAAAGTGTCCTAGCTCAAATGTGACATCACTGTTTGTGATCATGATAAAAGTGTCCTTAGCACAATATGACCTCATTATGTTTGTGACTCATTATAAGTGTGTCCTTAGACACTATGTGACTCATTATGTTTGTGACTCATAATAAAGTGTCCTTACCCAAAAAGTGACATAAAGGGGGTTTGTGACTCTGAAAAAGTGTCCTTGACAATTTTGTTTCTTTTGTTTGTGACTCATGTAAAGCCCCCTTTACACAATGTGACATCATTAGTTTGTGACTCATGTTAAAAGTTTTCCTTAGCAAAAAGGGGAACCACTTTTGTGACTATAAAAAAAGGGTGTCCTTAGAAAATGTGACATAATTTTTTGGGGACTCTAAAAAAAGGGTGCCCTTAGCAAAAGGTGACACCCTTTTTTAAAATTTATGATAAGTGCCCTTAGAAAAATGTGACATCATTTTTTTGTGATCATGTAAAGTGTTTAGCACAATGTGACATTTTTTGTTTTGACCCCTGATAAAGTGCCCTTGCACAATTGAAAATTATGTTTGGGGATTTCATGATAAAGCCCCCTTAGCACAATTGACATCATTATGTTTGTGACTCATGATAAAGTGCCTTACCCACAATTGACAAAAATTTTTTTGGGGGACTTTGATAAAGTGCCCTTTAACAAAATTTTTAAATTTTTTTTGGACCATGAAAAAAGTGTCCTTACAAAATGTGACTCTTTATGTTTGTGATCATGAAAAGTGCCTTTTCCCCCAAAATGTGGACCTTTTGTTTGGATCATGATAAAGTGCCCTTGGGGCCAAAATTTGTGACATCATTTTGTTTGTGACCATGAAAAAAGTGTCCTTAGCAAAATGGGGCCCATCTTTTTTTATGTTTGGACTCATGTTTAAAGTGTTTGACAATTGACTTTTTTAAAATTTTTGGGGGACTCATGAAAAAGTGTCTTAAAGCAAAATGTGACACCCATGTTGTGACTCATTTTAAAAAGTGTCCTTAGCACAATGTGATTTCATTTTTTTGTAAATTATGAAAAAATTTGCCCTTTACCCAAAATTGGGGGACATCATTATTTTTGTGACTCATGTAAAGTGTCCTTAGCAAAATTGGGGGAAATCATTTTTTGGGATCATGTAAAGGGGTCTTAGCACAATGTGACATCATGTTTGGGGATCATGAAAAAGTTTTCCTTAGCACAATGTGACATCATTTTTTTTGTGACTCATGAAAAAGCCCCCTTGAAAAAGGGGGCATCATTTTTGGGGACTCATGAAAAAGGGGTTTAGAAAAATTTGACTTTTTTTATTTTTGTGATCATTTTTTAAAGTGCCCTTTAGCACAATAAAGTGCCCTTTTAGAAAAATGTGACACCCTTTTTGTTTGTGAAATGAAAAATTTGTCCCTTAGCCCCAATGTGATCCCCCATTTGTTTGTAAATATGAAAAAAGTGTCCTTAGCAAAATAGGGTTAATTTATGTTTGTGCCATAAAAAAAGTGTCCTTAGCACAATGTGAAAACATTAGGGTTTGTGGACTCATGAAAAAGGGTGCCCTTAGCACAATGTACCCCCTTTTTTGTTTTGTGCTATAAAATAAACGGCCCCTTTTCCTCATGAGTCACAAACTTAATGAGGGTCAAATTGTGTAAGGACATTTTTATCAGATTTCCAAAAACGGATGTCCATTGTGCTAAGGAAAACTTTTTTCTTGAGTCAAAAAAAAATTGATTTTCATATTGTGCAAAGGAAAACCCCTTTAATGATTCCCCAAACATATGTTTGTACTTTGGTGTAAGGAAAATTTTTTATCATGAGTCAAAAAAACATAAGGGATGTCCACATTGTGAAAGGGCCCCTTTTTCATGGGGTCACAAAAAAATTTGATGTCAAATTGTGTAAGGGCCCACTTTTCATGAGTCCCCAAAAAAAAATGTTTGTACATTGTGCTAAGGAAAACTTTTTTATGAGTCAAAAATACTTGATGTCACTTTGGTGTAAGGACCCCTTTAAACTTTGGAAGTCACAAAAAATGATGTCACATTGGGCAAAGGGAAACCTTTTTAAATAAATGATTTCCCAAAAAAAAGGGGGTGCTTTTGGGAAAATCATTTTTATCAGGGGTTTTCACAAAAAATTTGAGGGTTCCCCCATTGTGTGGGGGAAAACTTTTTCTTTAAAAGTCACAAAACCAGTAAATGTCACATTGTGTTTTGGACATTTTTAATCATGAGTCAAAAAACATTTGATGCCCACATTTTTTGCTAAGGACACTTTTATAAAGGTCAAAAACCTAATGATGTCAATTGTGTAAAAACTTTATCATGAGTCACAAACAAAATGTTTGTCCCCTTTGGCAAAGGGGGACATTTTATCATGATTCAAAACCCCATTGATGTACATTGTGCAAAGGACACTTTATCATGATTTAAAAAAATTTAATAATGTTCCATTGTGTAAGGACACTTTTTTAAAGTCACAAAAAAGTGAGGGCCCCCTTTGTGCTAAGGCCATTTTTCCCCATGAGTAAAAAACGTGATGTAAATTGGGGGCTAAGGAATTTATCTGGTACAACAGGATGTAATTTTGTGTAAGGACACTTTATCATGAGTCAAACATTTGATGTCCATTGTGAAAGGAACTTTTCAGAGTCAAAACCCCTTGATGTCACATTGGCAAAGGCACTTTATCATGAGTCAAAAAATTTATGTCACATTTTGCTGGGGAATTTTTGATCACAAAAAAATTGAGGACTTGTGTAGGAAATTTTTTGGTCCAAAACTGGTGTCACCTTTGTGTAAGGGAAAACCTTTATATGATTAAAAAATATGTTTCACTTTGTGCTAGGGCCCCTTTTATCATGGTCACCAAATAATGATGTCACTTGTGCTAAGGACACTTTTATGAGTCACAAAAAATGATGAATTTGTGCTAGGACACTTTATCATGGTCACAAAAAGTGGTCCCTTTGTTAAGGACACTTTATCAGGTTCACAAACATAATGATGTCATTGTGTTGGACATTTTATGAGTCAAAAACAAATGATGTACATGTGCGGGAAACCCTTTATCCTGAGCCAAAAATGTGTCACTTTGTGCTGGCATTTATTGGAGTCAAAAAATGATGTAAATTTGTGCTGGGAATTTATATGGTCACAAAATATGATGTCACTTGTGCTAGGCACTTTTATGAGCCCAAACTTGATTCACTGTGAAAGGATTTTATCGGGTCACAAACATTTTCCCCTTTTTGCAAAGGACCTTTAAGACCCAAAATTTGGTAAGTAAAAACTTTTCATTAAAACAATGATGACATTGGGGTAAGGCACTTATCATGAGACAACATTGATGTACATTTTGTAAGGACACTTTATTGAGTCAAAAACAAATGATGTCAATTGTGCTGGACCTTTATTGGCAAAACATATGTTCACATTGTGTAAGGACACTTTATCATGGTCCAAAACTTTGATGCCCAATTGTGCAAGGGAATTTTTCATGGTCCAAACAAAATGAGTAAACATTGGGCAAGGAACTTTATCAGAGTAAAAAAAACTGTGAAAATTTTGCAAAGGGGCATTTATCTGAGCCAAAAAAATGTGTCCATTGTGCAAAGGACCTTTATCTAGTAAAACAATGATGTCATTGTGTAAGGACATTTTTCATGAGTCAAAAACTTAATGAGCATTGTGCAAAGGGAAAATTTTTCATGAGTCAAAAACCCAATGAGTACATTGTGCTAAGGAACTTTTTTGGTCCCAAAAAAAATGAGTCACTTGTGAAAGGAATTATCATGAGTAAAAAAAAGTGTGTACATTGTTAGGAATTTTATATGAGTCCCCAAAAAAAGTGTAATTGTGCAAAGGAACTTTATCATGAGTCAAAACTGATGTCAATTTGCTAAGGAAATTTTTAGGTCACAAACAATTGATGTCACTTGTGAAAGGGGACATTTTTTGAGTCAAAAATGATGTCCCATTGTGCTGGGACACTTTATCATGGCCCAAAAAACCAAATGATGTCCATTGTGCTAAGGAACTTTATCATGAGAAAAAATGTGCCCCTTTTGGGGAAAGGAACTTTTCATGGGGGTCAAAAAAATTTAGTACTTGGCAAAGGGAAATTTATATGAGTCAAAACAAAATGTTCACATTGTGCTAAGGGGACCACTTATCATTGTCACAAACAGTGTTTGTCATTGTGTAGGACCTTTATATGGTCACAAACATTTGTTTTAAAACATTGTGTTTAAGGAAACATTTGTTCATGAGTCACAACTAGTGATTCACATTGTGATAAGGCCACTTTTATCATGAGTCCAAAAAATGATGTCACCATTGTGCTAAGGCACTTATCATGAGTCAAAACATTAATGATGTAATTGTGTAAGGACACTTTTTCATGAGGTCACAACAAAATGATGTTCACTTTGTGCTAAGGACACTTTATCATGAGTCACAAACATAATGTGTCACATTTGTGTTAAGGAAAAATTTATCATGAGCGGTAAACAAACAAATGATGTCAATTGTGCTAAGAACTTTATCATGAGTCAAAAACCAAATGATGTCCCCAATTGTGCTAAGGAAAATTTTTTCATGAGTAAACAAAACATGATGTCACATTGTGCTAGGACATTTTCTGGGGGTCACAAAAACAAGAGGGGTCACTTGGAAAGGGGAAAACTTTTATCTGGTCCAACATATGATGTAAATTGTGCTAGGACACTTTATCAGGCAAAATAGTGTTGTCAATTTGTGCAAAGGGAAACCTTTATCATGAGTCACACAACATAGTGATGTCACATTGTGTAGGACACTTTATATGAGTCACAAACATTGATGCACCATTGTGCTAAGGACCACTTTTATCATGAGTCACAACAATGATGTCACAATGTGTAAGGACATTATCAATGAGTCTCAACATTGATTCACATTGTGCTAAGGAACTTTATCATGTGTCACAAACTAGTGATGTTCAACATTGGCTAAAGGGACCTTTATCATGATCCGCTATGTGTACTTTTGTGCTAAAACACTTACATAGACAAGCATTATGATGTCCTTGTGCTAAGGGACACTTTATCATGAGTCACAACATAAATTGAGTCAAATTGTGCTAGGACACTTTATCAGGGAGTCACATCCCAATGATGTAACATTGTGTAAGAAACCTTATCATGAGTCAAAACAAGTGAGGGGTCACAATTGTGCTAAGGAATTATCATGAGGTCACAAAACAATGAGCCCACATTGGGCAAGGGACATTTTATCATGAGTCCACAAACAAATTGTTTACACATTGTGCTAAGGAACTTTATCATGAGTCACAAACATGTTTGTCACATTGTGCTAAGGAAATTTTTATCAGAGTCCCCAACATAGTTGTCACATGGTGCAAAGGACACTTTATCATGAGTCACAACATATGATTTTTTTTTTTTTTCAATTGTTCTAGGACTTTTATCATGTGTCAAAAAACCTAGTGAGGTCACATTGTGCTAGGAAACTTTATCATGATGTCAAAACAGTGATTTCACATTGTGCTAAGGACACTTTATCATGAGTCAAAAATATGATGCAATTGCGTAGGACACTTTTATTTGAGTCACAAATATGATGTACATTGTGCTAAGGACACTTTATCATGAGTCACAAAAATAATGATGCCCACATTGTGTAAGGAATTTATCATGAGTCAAAACACTAATGATGTTACTTGTGCGGACACTTTTTGAGTCCAAACATAGTGATGTCACATTGTTGCCTAAGGAAATTTTTCATGGGGTCACAAAACAAATGAGTTCACATTGTGCTAAGGACACTTTATCATGAGTCACCAAAATTAGGGTAAATTGTGCTAGGACACTATTCATGGTCACAACAAGATGTCACTTTGTGCTAAGGAACTTTATAATGAGTCACAAAATAATGTGTCACTCAGTGCTAAGGACATTTAAAATGAGTCAACAAATTAATGTGTCACATTGTGCTAAGGACCACTTTATCCATGAGTCACAACATAATGATGTCACATTGTGCTAAGGACACTTTATCGGGAGTTCCAAAACTAAGATGTCACATTGTGCTAGGACACTTTATCATGAGTCCAAAATAAGATGTCACATTGTGCAAAGGACCACTTTTCATGAGTCACAACACATAGTGATGTCACATTGTGCAAAGGACACTTTATCATGAGTCACAAACATAATGATGTCACATTGTGTAAGGAAAACTTTATCTGGTCACAAAACATGGATGTCACATTGTGCAAAGGACACTTTATCATGAGTCACAAACAAATGATGTCACATTGTGTAAGGAAACTTTATACTGAGTCACAAACATAATGATGTCACATTGGTGCTAAGGACCCCTTTATCATGAGTCACAAACTATGTGTCACATTTGCTAAGGAAAAATTTTAAACATGAGTAAACAAACAATGATGTCACATTGTGCTAGGACACTTTATCATGATTTCCAAAAACCCTAATGATGTCACATTGTGCAAAAGGGGACCTTTATCAGGGAGTCACAAAATAGTGATGTCACATTGTGCTAAGGACACTTTACATGAGTCCCCAACATATGATGTCATATTGTGCTAAGGACACTTTATCATGAGTCACAACTTTAATGATGTACTTTGTGCTAAGGACCTTTATCATGAGTCACAAACAAAATGATGGTCAATTGTGTAAAGGACACTTTATCATGAGTCACAAACATATTGGTTTCACATTGTGCTAAGGACACTTTATCATGGGTGTCCAAAATATGATGTCACATTGGCAAAAGGACATTTACCAGAGTCAAAAACAAAATTTGAGTCACTTGTTAGGACACTTATCTGAGTCAAAAACTTTGTTGTCCCATTGTGTAAGGAAATTTTTTCAGAGTCACAAACAAAATGATGTACATGTGTAAGGCACTTTTCATGAGTCAAAAAAGTGATGTCCATTTTTGCTAAAGGACACTTTTCTGAGCCCAAAAAACAAAAATGAGTACATTGGCAAAGGAATTTATCTTGAGTAAAAAGTGATGTCACATTGTGCAAAGGAACTTTATATGAGTCCAAACTTGATGTAATTGGTAAGGACATTTTTATCATGACACAAAAATGAGTACATTGTGCAAAGGACACTTTTCATGGTCCAAACAATGTGTCACATTGTGTAAGGAACTTTTATGAGCACAAAACAAATGATGTCCATTGTCAAAGGACCTTTTTCATGAGTACAAACTTTTGATGTACTTTGTGAAAGGACACTTTATAGAGTCCAAAAATGATGCAATTGGCTAGGCATTTTATCATGAGTCCAAACAAAGATGTCACATTGTGTGGGCCCATTTTTTTAAAGGGGTCACAAACATTGATGTCACTTTGTCAAAGGACATTTTATCGACCCCAAAAACAAGTGTGTCACATTGTGTGGGCATTTTTATCATGGTCACAAACTAATGAGTCACTTGTGGGGCACTTACAGGTCACAAAGTGTGTAAATTGTGCAAAGACACTTTACATGATCACAAATAATGATTACATTTGCTAAGGGACTTTTCATGAGTCCAAAAAAAAAAGATGCAATTGTGCTAAGGCACTTTTCGAGTCAAAAAAAAAATTGAGCCATTTGTGTAAGGAATTTTTCATGAGTCTGCAAGGGGCCCTTTTTATGATTTTAAAAACATAATGATGTCCTTTTGGCAAAGGAAAATTTTTTAAGGGTTCCAAAAATGTGTACTTTGTGTAGGCATTTTTTGAGTCACAAACAATGATGTCCCTTGTGCTAAGGGACCCTTTATCTGAGTCAAAACATAATGAGGGTCCTTTTGTGGGGAAACTTTATCTGGTAAAAAAATAGTGTTGCCCATTGGCAAAGGGGCACTTTATCTGGTCACAAAATAATGATGTCCATTGTGTAAGGCCCCTTTATTGGTCAAAAAACATTGGATGTCAATTGGGAAAGGAACTTTTCTAGTCACTACAAATGTGTAACCGGGTAGGAACTTTTATGAGTCCAAAAAATGAGGTCCTTTTTTGGGGAAGGAACCCTTTTTTTGGTAAAAACATAGTGATTTTAAAATTGGGCTAAGGAAATTATTTTTTGGTCACAAACTTTGATGTAAATTGTGTAAGGACCTTTTTATGGTACAAACATAAGTGTCATTTCTAAGGACTTTATTGAGCCCCAAACAAAATGGTCATTGTGCTAAGGACACTTTATATGGTCCAAACTTTTGAGTAATTGTGTAAGGAACTTTATCAGAGTAAAAATTGATGTCACATTGTCTAAGGACCTTTTAAGGTAACAAAAAAATGAGTCTTTGTGCTAGGAAAATTTTTATCATGAGCCCACAAATTGATGTACTTGGCAAAGGCCTTTTTATCATGAGTCACAAAAAAGTGAGTAATTGTGTAAGGACCTTTTTCAGGGTTTTTTTAAAAACAATGAGGGCCCCAATTGGCTAAGGGACTTTTTATCTGAGTACAAACAAAATGATGTACATTGTGTAAGGAAATTTAGGACCAAATTTGATGTCACATTGTGCAAAGGAATTTTCATGAGTCCCAACAATTTGATGTCTTGTGTAAGGAACTTTTCATGAGTCACAAAAATAATGATGTCACATTGTGTTGGAACTTTTGGGCACTATGTGTACATTGTGCAAGGTTTTTTCATGATTTTCCCAAAACTAATGGTCCTTGTGTAGGAATTTTTATCAGGGTACAAATTAAGTTCCATTTGCAAAGGGGACCCTTTATTGGAAAATTTGATGTAACTTGTGCAAAGGAAAACTTTTTTATGACCCCCACACATAGGATGTCCCCTTTTGTGCAAAGGGTTAACAAACTTAATGATTTTCCAATTGTGCAAAGGGACACTTTAAATGGCAAAAAACCCAATTGAGGGTACTTTTGGCCCCTAAGGCCCTTTATCTTTGAGGAAAAAATTTTAATGATTTCAATTGTGCTAAGGACATTTTTTAGGGAGCCCCAAAAAACCTTTAAATTTTTTGCCCAAATTTGTGCAAAGGAAAACTTTATCATGGTCAAAAACATAATGTGTCACTTTGGGGTTGCTAAGGGAACTTTTTCAAAGCCCAAAAAAACTTTAATGTGTAAAATTGGCTGGGGGAAATTTTATATCATGATTTCCAAAAAACCAATTTGATGTCAAAATTGGAAAAGGGAAAACACTTTTTCATGAGTCAAATTTAGGTAACTTTTTGGTAAGGACACTTTTTCTTTGGTCACAAACAAAATGATGTCAATTGTGTTTAAGGACACTTTTCTTTGAGCCCAAAAATTTGAGGGCACTTGTGTAAGGACCTTTATAAATGTGTCAAAAAAAAATGATGCCCAATTTTGGGCTAAGGCCATTTTATCATGGCCCAAAACCCAAAATAAATTTTAATTGTGCAAAGGAAACTTTACCCTGTCACCCCCCAAACATTGATGCCCCCTTTTTGTAAGGACATTTTCATGATTCACAAACATAATGTGTAAATTGTGCTAGGAACTTTATCATGGTCCCCAATTTTTGATGTCCCATTGTGAAAGGGACATTTTATAAATGGTCAAAAAATTTTGGTGCCCAAATTGTGCTGGGGGGACCCCCCTTTATCATGAGTCCAAAAATGATGTACATTGTCCCTAAGGCCCCACTTTTTAAAGATTTCACAAACATTTTGAGGTCACATTGTGTAAGGATTTTTTTAAATCGAGCCCCAAAAACCCAAGTGATTTTCACTTTGTGAAAGGCCATTTTCATGAGCCCCAAAAACCAAATGAGTCCCCAATTGTGTTTGGGACCTTTCTTTTTGAGCCCCAAACTTTAAATGTCCATTGTGCAAAGGAAAATTTATTTGGGTCAAAAACCCAATGTGTCCATTGTGCTAGGCCTTTATCATGGTCCAAAAAATGATTTTCAATTGTGTTTAAGCATTTTTTTCCTTGAGCCCAAAAAAACAATGTGTAAAAAGTGCAAAGGACAAAAAAATTCATGAGTAAAAAAAAATTTAATGATGTCAATTGGGGGCTAAGGCCACTTTTTCATGTGTCAAAAAAAATTTGAGGGTCCCCCTTTTTGCTAAGGACATTTAACCCTGATTTCCAAAACTTTAAGGGTTTGCCCATTTGTGTAAGGACACTTCTCTGGGTCAACCAAAGTGATGTCAATTGTGCAAAGGGAAACTTTACCCCTGAGTCAAAAAAAACCATTTTGGGGTTCATTTTGTGCAAGGGCCCTTTTTATAAATGAGTCAAAAAATGATTTTAATTTGGGGTTTAAGGGAACACTTTTCATGGGTCACAAAAAATTGGGTTTGTGAAAACCAATTCCCCCCCATCCCCCCCACATTTGGGACATTTTAATCAGGGCCCACAAAAAAATGATGCCAATTGTGCTAGGACTTTTTTTTCCCTGGCCCACAACATAATGATGCCCCCTTTGTGAAAGGGCCCCCCCTTTTTTTAACAAAAGTGCCCAACCAAACCCCTTGGGGGGGGGGGGAAAAAGTCAAATTTTTTTTTAGGAACACTTTTTCCCCTGAGTCCCCAAAAAAAATGTTTGTCCCCCTTGGTTTTGGCCAAAGGACCCCCCTTTTAAAAAGGAGGTCCCCCCAAATAATTTTTTAAACCTTTTTATAAGGAAAACTTTTTCTTGGGGCCCCAAAACCCCCAAATAAATTTTTGTTCAAAATTTTTTTTCCCCCAAAAGGACCCCTTTTAAAATTTTAAAATTTCCCCCCAACTCCCCCCAAAAATTTTTGTTTTTCACATTGTCCTCTTATAATCCCTTTATAAATGAAACCCACTTTCCCCCCCTTTAATTTTAAATTCACAATAACCCCCCCCTTTGGGAAACCCCCCCCCCCCTTTTCAACAACAAAAACATAAATTTTCCATAACCAAAAAAACCCCCCCCCCCCCCCCCCCAAAAAACAAAACAAAAACCAAAAACCCCCCTAAACCCCCTTTATATATATAATTTAATTGATTTCCCCCCCCCCCCCACCCCCCCCATTGTCCCGGACATTTTTGAGTCCCCCAAACCTTAATTGATGTAACATTGTTAGGCCACTTTATCATGATAAACCCCCCGGTGATGTACCTTTGTGCTGGGAAAAACTTTTAAGGGCACAAAACTTTATTGTTTTAAAAATTGGTAAGGACCCTTTTTAAAAAGCCCAAAACGGGATGTCCCAGGGGGGAAAAGGGAAACCACTTTTCGGGAGTCAAAAAATAAGGGATGTCACATTGTGAAAGGGGCCCCTTTTTTAATTGGGAGCCCAAAACAAATGATTTTTCACATTGTGCTAAGGCACTTTATTTTGAGTCAAAACAGTGATGTCACTTTGTGCTAAGGCAACAAATACCAAAAATGGATGTCTTTTGTGTAAGGACACTTTCATGATTTAAAAAACCGTGAGGGTCCATTGTCCCCAAAGGGGGACTTTTTTTTCCCCATGGGTTCACCAAAAAAATTTGAGTAACATTTTTGAAAGGGCCTTTTTCTTGAGTACATACAAAATGTTGAACTTTGTGCTAAGGACCCCTTTATATGAGCCCCCAAACAAAAGGGTGTCACTTGGTAAGGACATTTATCGGGAGGTAAACAAAAATTGTTTGTCATATTGTGCTAAGGCCCACTTTATCATGGTCACAAAATAATGATGTAAAATTTGTAAGGAAATTTTATAGGGTTTTCCAACCTATAAAGTTTTTTAAATTTAATCATACCCCCCCCCCCCAAACTTTTTCCCTTTTTTGTGCAAAGGAAACTTTATCAGAGTCACAACCTAATGATGTAATTTTGGTAAGGACACTTTATCTGAGCCCCCAAAACTTTAAGGTGTCAAATTGTGCAAAGGACCCTTTTTCATGGTCAAAAAACATTAATGATTTTAACATTGGCTGGGGGAACTTTATAAATGAGTCAAACATAATGATGTCTTTTTGTGCAAGGGGACACTTTATCATGAGTCCCCAAACCCATAATTTTCCATTGTGTTTGGGAACTTTAAACATGGTCAAAAAAACAAAATTTGTCAAAATTGTGCTAAGGAACTTTATTTTGAGTCAAAAAACAAAATGATTACAATTGTGCTAAGGACCCCTTTTTATTTTGGTAACAAACAAAATGTGTCCTTTGTGCTAAGGAAAATTTTCATGAGCCCAAACAAAAAGGGGATGCCCACATTGTGCAAAGGAAACACTTTTTCATGGCCCACAAAAAAAGGGGATGTCACTTTGTGAAAAGGACCTTTTTTCATGGGGCACAAACTTTTAATGGGTAAACCTTTGTGTTTAGGGACACTTTACATGATTTCAAAAACCCCCTTAATGATGTCCCTTGGGCAAAGGAACAAACTTTATTGGGGGCCATTCTTTATGATGTCACATTGTGCAAAGGGACACTTTTCATGAGTCCAAAATAATGATGTCAAAATTTTTGTTGGGGCCCATTTTAAATCATGAGTCAAAAAACCCAAAAATGATGTATATTGTGTTTTGGGCCCCAATTTTAAGGGGGGGGGTTTTTTTTTTCCCACAAACTGTGATGTCACATTGTGCTAGGACACTTTATCATGGGTCAAAAACATAATGATGTCCATTGTGCTAAGGACACTTTATCTGAGTCAAAAAAAAATGAGGTCCAATTGTGTAAGGAAAAACCTTTTTTAATGAGTACAAAAAAATTGATGTAAATTGTGTTAAAAGGACACTTTAAATTCCATGGTAAAAACAGGGGTTGTCAAAAATTGTGCTGGGGGCAATTTTTCCCCGGAGTCACAAATAATGTTTTTCACATTGTTGCAAAGGAAACCCCTTTTTCCCTGATTCACAAAAAATGTGTCAAATTGTGCTAAGGAATCCTTATCATGAGTCACCCTTGATTTCACTTTTTTGCTAAGGCCACTTTATTTGAGCAACAAAAACAAGTTAAATTGTTCCCTTTTGTGCTGAGGACATTATATGATTTCAAAACGTGTTTTTGGGGTCCCCTTTGTGCTAACACTTTTTTTCATAAAGTAAACCAAAAATGGCCCCCCTTGTGTTGGAAAACATTTTACAGGAGTCCAATCCAATGATGTCTATTTGCTGGGAAAATTTATCATGGGGTCACAAAAAATTTTGATGTCCCCATTGTGAAAAGGACACTTTTTTAAAAATTTGTGTCAAAAAACTTTTAATGAGTCCCCCTTTGTTCTTTTAAGGAAAATTTTTTATCATGGTCCCCAACTTAAGGGATGTCCCCATTGTGCTAAAAGGAACTTTACAGGGATTTAACAAAATGATGTACATTGTGCTGGGGACACTTTTTTACTGAGTCCAAAATTAATGAGTCAAATTTGCTAAGGAAATTTTATTTTGGAGTAAAAAACCCATAATGATGTCACATTGTGCTTGGAACATTTTTTATCATGAGTCCCCAAAACTAATGATGTCACTTTGTGCAAAGGAAAATTTATCTTGGGGTAAACCCAAAACATAATGTTGCCCCCTTTGTGCTAAGGACACTTTCCTTTGAGTCACCAAAAAAGTGATGTCACATTGTGCTAAGGACATCTTTACCCTGAGTACAAAAAATAATGAGGGTTCCCTTTGTTAAAGGGAAAAACTTTTTCTGGTCACAACCGGGGATGTAAACATTGTGCTAAGGAAACTTTATCTTTGAGCAAAAATATGATGTAAACATTTGCTAAGGACATTTATAATGGTCAAAAACCCAAAGTGGTCACTTTGTGTTTAAAAAACATTTACCCTTGAGTCCCCAACTTTTAAATAAATTTTTAATTGTGAAAGGACCTTTTTTAAAACCACAAACAATGATGTAAATTTTGTGCTAGGACCCTTTTAAAGAGTACAAAAATTTTTTTCCCACATTGTGCTGGGGGGGACACTTTACCCATGGTCCAAACAAAAAAGATGTCACATTGTGAAAAGGCCATTTACCCTGAGTAAAAAAACCCTTAATTTGTGCCCAAAATTTTTTTTTTTTTGCAAGGAAATTTTTTCCCAGGGGAGCACAAAAAAATGAGGGACATTGTCCCAAAGGGGACACTTTTTCTTTGGTTTCACAACAAAATGATGTCAATTGTGCAAAAGGAATTTTAATCATGAGTCCCAAATAATGATGTCACATTGTGCTAAGGACACTTTTATCGGAGTACAAAACTGATGTCACATTGTGCAGGACCCCCCTTTATCAGGAGTCAAAAAAAAGGGGATGTAAAATTGGGTTAAGGCCCCTTTAAATTATGAGTCACAAACATAATGATGTCCTTTGGTGGGCCCCCTTTTCCGGCCCCCCCCCCCAAAATTTTCCCCCTTGAAGGAAAAATTTTTATCATGGGCCCAAAAAACTTTTAATGATGTAAACATTGTGCAAAAGGGGGTCCCCTTTTCATGAGTCAAAAAACATACATCATTGTGCCCCCACAACTAAGGACCCTTTTATCATGGTCAAAAACCCTCTTTGATGTCAAAATTGTCCCTAAGGACATTTTATCTGAGTTTAAAAAACAAAATTGATGTCAATTGTGTTAGGCCCACTTTATCAGGGAGTAAAAAACTAATTGTAAACTTGTGCAAAAGGACACTTTTTCTTGATTTCAAACAAAATTTTGAAGGTTCCTTTGGGGCCCTTTAAACCCCAACTTTATCAGGGAATTTAACAAACTTTTTTTTGAGGGAACATTGTGAAAAGGGAAACAATTTTATCAGGGAGTCACAAAAAATTTTGATTTTCCCCAATTGTGTAAGGACCCTTTTTCATGATTTAAAAATAATATAAGGGGTATATTGTGTAAGGACACTTTTTCAGAGTAAACAAAAAATATTGATGCCCCATTGTGTTTAAGGAAACTTTATCATGAGCCCCAAAAACAATGTGCCCACATTGTGCTAAGGACACTTTATAAATGGTCACAAAATTGATGTCCATTGTGTAAGGACCTTTATCAGGGTTTTCCCCAAACAAAATTTATGTAAATTGTGTTTAAGGACATTTTTTTAATGGTCAAAAAACCCTTTAATGATGTCCCTTGTGAAAAAGGACCTTTTTCATGAGCCCACAAAACATAATTTGTCCCATTGTGCTTAAAAACACTTTTTCCATGGTAAAAAACTAATGTTGTCACATTTGCTGGGGAAATTTTTTTCTTGGGTCACAAAAAAAAATGATGTAAACATTGTGTTAAGGACCTTTTTAATGGTAAACAAACATTTGATTCCCCTTGTGCTAAGGACACTTTTTCAAAAAGTCAAAAACTTTACATGAGGTAACTTTGTGCAAAGGGACATTTATCTTGGGTCCAAAACTTAGGGTTGTAAAATTGTGCTAAGGACACTTTATATGAGCCCACAAACAAAATTGATTCCCCATTGTCCCAAAGGGAAAACTTTTTCACATGACCCCCATAAAATAATGTTTGTCCCATTTGTTTAAGGGACCCCTTTATATAAAGTCACAAAACAAAAAATGGTCCCCATTGTGTTTAGGACCCCCTTTTTTATGAGTAACAAAATGATGTAATTTGCCCCCTAAGGGAAAACTTTATCAGGGGCCAAAAAAAAAAAATGTTTGTCCTTTTGTGAAAAGGCCAACTTTTCATGAGTCACACAAAAACTTTAATAAATTTTACTTTGTGTTTAAGGCACTTTATCTGGAAACAACATAATGTGTCCCGATTGTGTTTTGGCCATTTTCTTTAAAGTAAAATTTAAATTTGTTTTTCACATTGTGTAAGGCCCTATTTTAAAACCCGGAGTCCCAAATAATTGATGTCAAATTGTGCAAAAGGGACCTTTTTCTTGAGTCCAAAAAAAATTGGATGTCCCCTTGTGTAAGGACCCTTTATAAATGGTCAAAACATATTGAGGGTAAATTTTGGGCTGGGGAAAAACTTTACCCTGAGTCACAAACTGTTTGTCACATTGTGAAAAAGGGGGACACTTTTCATCGTCAAAAACAAAATTGATGTCCATTGTGCAAAGGAAAACTTTATCATGAGTCAAAAAAACTAAATGATGTCACTTTTGTGTTGGGACCTTTTTTTATGGGGTCACAATTTTAAATTGTTGTTCAATTGTGAAAGGAAACATTTTCTTTGAGTCCCCAAAATAATTTGTACTTTGGGCAAAGGGGGGAAATTTTTTAAAATGAGTCACAAAAAAAATTGATTCACCTTGTGCAAAGGGATTTTCCTTTTTCATGGGCCCAAAAACAAAAGGGTTTTTCCCCATTGTGCTAAGGAACTTTTTCGGGTCAAAAAATTTTAATGATTTTAACATTTTTGCTAAGGACACTTTATCTTGGTTAAAAATTTTTAATGAGGTCAATTGTCCCAAAGGACACTTTTTCTTTGGAGTCAAAAAACCCAAATTTGATTTTCACTTTGTGGGGGGGGGGACACTTTTCTTGAGTCAAAATAATGATGTAAATTTTGTGCAAAAGGCCATTTCATGAGTACAAAAATTTAATGATGTCCCCTTTGGTCCCTTAGGAAAACTTTATAGAGTAAACCAAAATTTTTGATGTCCTTTTTGTGCTAAGGACACTTTTTTAAATGAGTCAAAAAAAAAGTGCCCCTTCTTGTCCCTGGGAAAAAATTTTTTTCCCGGGAGCCCAAAAAACCCAAATGAGGGTAACATTTTTGTTTTGGCCCCTTAAATCATGAGTCACAAATATGATGCCCTTTTTTGTTTAAGGAAATTTATAATGAGTCAAAAACAAAATTTGATGTTTTTTGTGCTTGGACACTTTAAAATGGTAAAAAAAATTTGTATGTCACATTGTGCTAAGGCCCTTCCTTTATCATGAGCCCCAAAACCTTTGGGATGTAACTTTGTGCTGGACACTTTTTCTTGGCCCAAAAAAACCAAAATGAGGTACTTTGCAAAGGTTTGAACTTTTATTTTTAATACAAACAAAATTGATGTCTAATTGTGCAAAGGACATTTTAAATCTGGGTACAAACCCAAAATGAGGGTCCATTTGTGTAAGGAACTTTTTCAGGGAGTCAAAAAACATAATGTTTGTCCCCATTGTGCAAAGGGGACATTTTATAAAGGTCAACAAAAATTTTTATGCCCACATTGTGCAAAGGGACACTTTTACCCTGAGTAAAAAAAACATGATGTAAAATTTTTTGTGCAAAGGACACCTTTATATGAGTCACAAACAGTGATGTAACATTGTGCTAAGGAACTTTATCATGGTCCCCAAAAATGGATGCCCCCTTTGTGCTAAGGACCCTTTATCATTGAGTCACAAAATTTGTTTTTAACATTGTGCAAGGACACTTTATCTGAGTCCCCCCAAACAAAATGATGTAAATTTGGGGTTTAAGGGGAACTTTTCAGGGAGTCCCCAAAAAAGTGATGTCACATTGTGAAAAGGGGCCCACTTTTTCGGAGTCCCCAAAATTTTGATGTCACATTGTGAAAAGGGGAAAACCTTTATCATGAGTAAACAAAAGTGATGTAAATTTTGGGGGCAAAGGGGACATTTATCATGAGTCAAAAAATAATAAAGTAAATTGTGTAAGGGGCCACTTTACCTGAGTCACAACCTGTGTGGTAAATTGTGCAAAGGAATTTTAAATCAGGGAGTCCCAAACTTAATGAGGGAAAACATTTTGCAAAGGGGACACTTTACCCTGGTCAAAAAAACATAATGTTGTCACATTGTGTAAGGAAAACTTTTACATGAGTCACAAAAAAATTAAATGTAAAATTTTGTGAAAGGGGAAAACTTTTTCAGGAGTCCAAAAAACAATGATGTAAATTGTGCTAAGGAAAATTTATAATGAGTCACAAAAAAGTGATGCACATTGTGAAAGGGACACTTTTTCATGGTCACAAAAAAAGGGATGCAATTGTGCTAAGGGGACACTTTATCATGAGACAAAAACTTTATGTCACTTGTGTTTAAGGGCCCTTTTTATGATTCACAAAAAATATGATTTTCCATTGTGAAAGGGCCACTTTATATGAGTCAAAAAAACTTTAATGATGTCACATTGTGCAAAGGACATTTTAAATCATGGTAAAACCTTTTAAAACATTTATGGTAAAAAATTGTGAATTTTAAGGGGACCCTTTATCATGAGCCCTAAACAAAATTGATGTACTTTGTGCTAAGGCACTTTATCATGAGTCAAAAACAGTGTGTCACATTGTGCTAAGGCCATTTTTCTTGGTCCAAAACATAATGTTGTCACATTGTGCAAAAAAAACCCCCTTTTTCTTGGGGCAAAAAAATTTGATAAAAAATTTGGTGATAAGGACACTTTATCTGAGTCCAAAAACCCTTTTTTAAAGTCAATTGTGCTAAGGAACTTTTTAAAGGTCACAAACAGTGTTGTAAATTGTGAAAGGAAAATTTTCATGAGTCCCCAAACCCTTGATGTCAATTTTTGCAAAGGACACTTTATATGGTCAAAAAATTTTTAAATGATGTCAATTTTGTTTAAGGACCTTTATCATGGTCACAAACAAAATTGTTGTCAATTGGGTGCAAAGGAAACACTTTATCTTGAGCCCACAAATTTTTGTGTCCCCTTTTGGGGCTAAGGACACTTTATCATGGCTAAACAAAAGTATGTAAACTTTGTGTTTAAGGTCCTTTTTTATCATGGCCCCCAAACAAAATTGATGTAAATTTTGTGTTTGGGGGGGGAAAAACCTTTATCTTGAGTCAAAAACAGTGATGTCAATTGTGTTTGGGCACTTTATCATGAGTCAAAAAAACCAAAATTTGATGTCAATTTGCAAAGGGGAACTTTATCATGAGTCACAAACAAAATTGTTTGTACTTTGTGTGGGGGACACTTTATCAGGCCCACAAACAAAATGATGTCCCCTTTTGTGCAAAGGCCACTTTATAAATGAGTCACAAATCATGATGTCAAAATTGTGAAAGGACACTTTTTTAAGGGAGGTCACAAAAAAAATGATGTAATTTGGGTGCAAAGGGGACCTTTTCATGGTCAAAAAATTAAGATGTCCTTTGGGTCCCTGGGGACCTTTATAAATGAGGCAAAAAACATAATGATGTCCCTTGTGTTTGGACACTTTACAGGGAGTCCAAACATAATGTTGTCACTTTGTGCTAGGACCTTTTTTCATAAAGTCAAAAAAATTTAATGAGGGAAAAAATTTTGTGTTTGGGGGGACACTTTAATAATGAGTCACAAATAATTGTTGTAACATTGGCAAAAGGCCTTTTACTTGAGTCCCCAAAAATTAATGTTGCCCTTTTGTGCTAAGGCTTTTTATCTTGAGTCAAAAACATTTGTGTCAAATGTGCAAGGACACTTTATATGGTCCAAACAGTGATGTCACATTGTGAAAAGGGAAACTTTTCAATGGGTCAAAAATTAAGGGATTTTCACATTGGGCTTGGAAACACTTTTCTGGGCCCAAAAAACTTTTGATTCCATTGGGCCCTTTTCCCCATATTATTGTTTGTTTGAGCTAAATTTTCCTAAAAAGGAGTGCCTTTGTGCTAAGGGAACTTTATAAAGAGCCCAAAAAACTTTATTTTGGGGTCTTTGTGGAATTTTTGGTCCCTTTTGAAAGGTGGAAATTTTTTATAAGGGTCCCCCCTTGGGTGTTTGGGTAAAAAAGGACCCCTTTATCATAAAGTCAAAAAACTTATGTTTGGTTCTTTGGTGCAAAGGGGACACTTTATCTTTGAGTCAAAATTTTTAATGTTTAAAATTTTTTTTGGCTAAGGAAAACTTTTCTTGAGTCACAAACGTGAGGGCTTCTTTGTGCAAAGGGGGGACACTTTATCATGAGTCCCAAAAAAATGAGGGCCCACTTTGTGCTAAGGCCTTTATCATGGGGAAAAACATTTGATGTCACATTTTTGCAAGGAATTTTTTATAAATGAGCCCAAAAAATTTAATGATGTCCCCATTGTGAAAAGGGGCCCTTTATAAAGGTCAAAAAAAATTGTTGTCCGTGTGCTAAGGAACTTTTTCATGAGTAACAAACATTTTTTGATGTCACATTTGCAAAAAAAAAAAAATTTTTTAAAATGCACTTTTTCTGGTAAATTGTTCCCTTGTGAAAGGCCTTTTCATGAGTCAAAAAAATTAATGATGCCCAATTGGTTTAAGGACTTTTTTATCTGAGTAAAAAAAAACCAATGTTGTAATTGTGCAAAGGGCCCCCTTTATCTGAGTCCCAAACAGTGATGTCACATTGTGATAAGGACACTTTACATGAGCCCCAAAACAATGATGTCACATTTTTGAAAAAAGGGCACTTTTAAGGGAGTCAAAACATAATGGGGTCACATTGTGTTGGGGCCCTTTTTAAATCATGGCAAACTTTAATGATGTCCCATTTTTTGCAAAGGCCTTTATTTTGATTTCCAAAAATTGATGTCACTTTGTGCAAAGGCACTTTATATGAGTCACAAAATTTTGATGTCACTTGTGCAAAGGAAATTTTTATGAGTAAAAAAACCCATAATTTTGTACATTGTGCCAAGGAAAACCTTTATCATGAGTCAAAACCAAAATGATGTAAACATTGTGCTAAGGCACTTTATCATGATTTCACAAAAAAAATGAGGGCAATTGGGGTTTGGGAACCTTTATCAGGGGGTAAAAAAAATTTTTAATGAGGTAAACTTTGTGTTTAAGGAAACACTTTATCTTGGTCACAAAAAAGTGATGTCACTTTGTGCAAAAGGACACTTTTTCATGAGTCAAAAACCCCTAATGATTTTCAATTGTCCCTTGGGGACTTTATCTTGAGTAAAAAAACCTAATGATGTCCATTGTGTTTGGGGACACTTTTCAGATAAAAAAACAAAATTGATGCCCACATTGTGCAAAGGGGCCATTTTTTTCATGAGTCACAAACAAAATGAGGGTAACATTGTGCAAAGGGGACACTTTTATATGAGCCCCCAAACTTTAAGGATGTAAAAATTGTGCTAAGGACATTTTTAAAAGGAGTCAAAAACATGTGATTTTACATTGTGCTAAGGCCTTTATCATGAGTCCAAAACCTTTGATTTTTCTATTGTGCAAAGGAACTTTTCAGGGAGTCAACAAAAGTGATGTCAATTGTGTTTAAGGAATTTTTATCTTTGGTCAAAAACTGTGATGTACTTTGTGCAAAGGGGAACTTTATAAATTGAGTCACAAACAAAATGAGGGAAATTTGGGTGCTAAGGCACTTTATCAGGGTCAAAACATAATGTTGTCCCCTTTTGCTAAGGACCTTTTTATCTTGGGGTCCCCAAAAATATTGTGTAAACATTGGGTAAGGAAACTTTTTCTTGATTTCAAAAAATTTTTTTGAGGTCACATTGGGAAAAAATTAATGAAAAAAATTTAATTTTTCAAAGGAATTTTGGTCACAAAACAATGATGTACATTGTGCAAAGGGGACACTTTTTAATGAGTCCCCAAACCAAAATGTTGTCCCCTTGTGCTTGGGAATCATTTTAACTGGCACACAAACATAATTTTAACTTTGGAAAGGGGACACTTTATCATGAGTCAAAAACCCAATGAGGGTCCATTGTGTAGGGACCTTTATCTGAGTCCCCCAAAAACATGTGTCAATTGTGCTAAGGACCCCTTTTCATGAGTCAAAATAACCCCTTTAAAAATTTTTTTTAAAACATTTGGTTTGGCAAAGGGGACCTTTTTTCCTGAGTCCCCTAAAAGGGGATGTCAAATTGGGGTGGGGAAACCTTTTTCATGAGTCACAAAAAAATTGGGGTCACATTGTGCTAAGGAACTTTTTAATGAGTCACAAAACAAAATGATTTTCACATTGTGTGGGCCCCTTTATCCGAGTAAACAAACAAAATTGATGCCCACATTGGCAAAGGGAAAATTTTAAATAAATGATTTTTCTAAAAATTTTGAGGGACATTGTGAAAAGGAAAACTTTTTTCATGAGTCACAAACTAATGATGTCAATTGGCAAAGGGACACTTTATCTGTGTAAAAAAAATTTTTAATGATGTCCATTGTGCAAAGGACACTTTTTCCATGAGTCCAAAAAATTGATGTCCATTGGGGCCTAAGGACATTTTATGAGCCCAAAAAACAAAATTGATGAAAATTGTGCTAAGGAATTTTAATCATGAGTCCCAAACTTTGTTGCCCAATTTTTCCCAAAGGGACATTTTAAATAGGAGCCCCAACCAAAAAGGGTTTTTCACATTGTGTAAGGGACATTTTTTCTTTAAAGTCACAAAATGAGGGTTCATTGTGAAAGGGGAAAATTTATCAGGAGTAAAAAACCAATAATGATGTCCATTTTTCAAAGGGGCATTTTTCCATGGTCCCCAAACATAATGATGTAAACCTTTGGGGCAAGGACACTTTATAATGAGTCACAAACATAAGATGTAAAATTTTTTTTTTTGCAAAAGGACCCCTTTTCTATATTTCAAAAAAAGTGTTGTAACTTTTTGCAAAAGGACACTTTATCATGAGTTACAAACTTTGATGTCACATTTTTTGTTTAGGCACTTTACCCTGAGTCCAAAAAAATGAGGGTTCTTTTTTCCCAAAGGGGAAAACTTTATCAGAGTCACAAACAGGGATGTAAACATTGTGTTTGGGGACACTTTATTGAGTAAACCAATTTTATGGGGTCACTTTGTGCTAGGACCCCTTTTTAGGGAGCCAAAAACCCATTGATTTTAACTTTGGCAAAGGACCTTTATCAGGGTCACAAACATAATGTTGTATTTTTTGTGCTGGGGGAAACCTTTTATCAGGGTAACAAACAAAATTGATTTTCACATTGTGTAAGGGAACTTTTATATGAGTAAACAAAAAATTGATGTCACTTTGGCTGGGGGAAACTTTTTCATGAGTCAAAAAATTTAATGATCCCCCCATGTGCAAAGGGGAACCTTTATAAGAGTCAAACAAAATAAAAGTAAATTTTGGGTAGGGAAACCTTTTTTATCATGACCCACAAACAAAATTGATGTCCCCTTGGGAAAGGACACTTTATCATGAGTCCCCCAAACATAATGAGGGTAACTTTTGCTAAGGACACTTTTTCTTTGGTCAAAACATAATGTTTGTACATTGGGGAAAGGTAAACTTTATCGAGTACTCAAAAAAAATTGATGTCACATTGTGCTAAAGGACACTTTATAAATGAGTCAAAAACCTTAATGATGTCCCCCCCCCATTTGTGCAAAGGGCATTTTAAAAATGAGTCACAAAAAAATGATGTCAACATTTTTGTGGGGGACACTTTATTAAAAAATGTGTAAACAAACTTTTAATAGGGTCAAAACAGGGGTGTAAGGAACATTTTAACGGTAAACAAAAATTTTGATTTTCCATTGGGCTAAGGACACTTATCATGGCAAAAACAAAATGAGGTACATTGTGAAGGGGACACTTTATAGGGAGTCAAAAACCAATTGATGCCCATTGTGCTAAGGAACTTTATCATGAGTCCCAAAAATTTGGATGTCACTTTGTGAAAGGGAAACCACTTTTCTTGGTCACAACAGTGTTGTCAAAATTGGGGCTAAGGACATTTATCATGATTTCACAAAAATTGATGTCAATTGTGTAAGGACACTTTATCTTTGAGTTAAAAAACAGTGATGTCCCCTTTGGCAAAAGGACACTTTATCATGAGTCAAAAACAAAATGATGTACATTGTGTTTAAGGACACTTTATCTTGAGTCACAAAAAAATTGATGTACATTGTGCTAAGGCCACTTTATCTGAGTCAAAAAAATAATGTTGTCAATTGTGCTAAGGACACTTTTTCAGAGTCCCCAAACGTGTTTGTAAATTGTGAAAAGGACACTTTTCTTTGGTCACAAACATTTGTTTTCACTTTGTGCAAAGGGGGACATTTTAAATCATGGGCCCACAAAAAAATGATGTCAAAATTGTGCAAAGGGGACACTTTATATGATTCACAAAATAATAATTTTCAAATTTTGTTAAGGGTCATTTTATCATGGCCCAAAACCCATTGATGTCAATTGTGCAAAGGGAAACATTTATCTGAGTCCCAAAACTTTAGTGGTCACATTTTTGCTAAGGAC
This sequence comes from Conus canariensis, assembly GCA_033310375.1. Lineage (NCBI taxonomy): Eukaryota > Metazoa > Mollusca > Gastropoda > Neogastropoda > Conidae > Conus > Conus canariensis. The sequence continues at coordinate 5,522 of JAMYXO010000504.1, read as the reverse complement.
ACTTTTCATGATTTCACAAACAAAATGATGTAAACATTGTGTGGGGAACTTTATCATGAGTCACAAAAAAAGTGATGTCCCTTTTTTTGCTAAGGCCCACTTTATCTTGAGTCACAAAAATAATGATGTCAAATTTTTCTATGGACCTTTATCATGAGTCCCCAAACTTTAATGATGTCACATTGTGCAAAGGGGACACTTTATCATGAGTCAAAACCCAGTGATGCCACATTTTGTTTGGGCCAACTTTTTCATGAGTCACAAACTTTAATGATGTCACTTTGTGCAAAGGGGACAATTTATCTGAGCACAAAACAAAAATGTTTCCCAAATTGTAAAAAGGGGGCCCTTTTTTATGAGTCACAAACAAATGATGCCCACATTGTGCTAAGGACACTTTTGGGGGTTTCCAAAAAAAAATTGATGTCACTTTGTGTAAGGCATTTTATCTTGAGTCCCCAAACTTAATGAGGGCCCATTTTGGTGCTAAGGAAAAATTTTCTTGGCCCAAAACATAATGATGTAACATTTTCCCTAAGGAATTTTATCATGGGGGCAAAAATACAAAATTTAAATGTCTATTGTGCAAAGGGGCCCCCCAAATTTTTTTCTTTTTTTTCAGGGGGAGCCCCCACAAAACATAATGGTAAACATTGTGCAAAAGGACCCCTTTTTTAAAGCGTAAACAAAAAAGTGTTGTAAATTTGTGCTAAGGACACTTTATAGGATTTTCCCCAAATTTTTTGATGTCAATTGTGCAAAGGGGACACTTTATCATGAGTCAAAAACCAAATTGATTCACATTGTGCTAAGGACCCTTTATCTTGGGCCCAAAAACATAATGAGGGCACATTGTCCCAAGGCACTTTATCAGGGAGTCACAACATTTTGTGTCCCATTGTGCTAAGGACACTTTATCAGGGAGCCCACAAACATAATGATTTTCCTTTTGTGCTAGGCCCCTTTATCATGAGTACAAAAAAATATGATGTCACTTTGGTGTAAGGACATTTATCTTTGGTCACAAACTAATGAGTCACATTGTGCCAAAAAGGAAACCTTTTATCTGAGTAAAAAAACATAATGTTGTAACATTGTCCCTTAAGGAATTTTATCAGGGTTCAAAAAACATAATTTTGGGTTCCATTGTGCAAAAGGGGAAACCTTTTCTTGAGCCCAAAAAAATTTAATGATGTCACATTGTGCTGGGCCCACTTTATCAGGAGTCACAAACAAAATTAAATGTCCCCTTTGGGGCTAAGGAACTTTATAAAGGAGTACAAACTTAATGATGAAAAATTGGGCCCTGGGGGACCCTTTTTCTTGGTCAAAAACATAATGTTGTCACTTTTGCTAAGGAAACTTTATAAATGAGTCCCAAAAATGATGTAAAATTGTCCCTGGGGAATTTTTTTAAATTGGTAAAAAAATTTTTTGATTTTCCACATTGTGAAAGGGGACACTTTTTCATGAGTCACAACAAAATGTGTTCAATTGTGCAAAGGGAAAAATTTATCATGAGTAAAAAAACCCAAAATGATGAAACATTTGCTGGGGGGCCCAATTTACCCAGGGAGTCACAAACAAAATTGATGTAAACATTGTGTAGGCATTTTATCATGAGCACAAAAAAATTGTTTGTCCCCATTGTGCTAAGGAAAACTTTATCATGAGTCCAAAACAAAATTTGATGTCAATTGGGGAAAGGCCCAATTTTAATCATGAGTCAAAAAACTAATAAAATTTTTTTCACTTTGTGCTAAGGACATATTTTTCTGAGTCACAAATTAATTGATGTCACATTGTGCTGGGGGAAAATTTTTTATCATGGTCCCAAAACTTTTAAAAGGGATGTAAACTTTGTGAAAAGGGGGACATTTTTATCATGGTAAAAACAGGGGATGCCCAAAATTGTGAAAAGGACACTTTATCATGAGTCACAAAAAAAGATGTACATTGTGTAAGGCACTTTATAAAGGGAGTAAAAAAACCCGTGATTGTCAATTGTGCTAAGGAAACTTTATCATGAGTCCCCAAAAACATTTTGATGTCCATTGGGTTAAGGAAAATTTTTTCCCCCATTGATTTCAAAAAAATGATGTCCCTTTGGCAAAGGGACACTTTATCTTTGGTCACAAAAAAAGTGATGTCAAAATTGTGTAAGGACATTTTATTTGGGGTCCAAAAAAGTGAGGTCACTTTGTGCAAAGGGGAAAACTTTTCTTGGTCACAAAATAGTGATGTCACATTGTGCTAAGGCACTTTATCATGAGTCACAAACTGGGGTCAATTGTGTTTAAGGCCATTTATTGGTCAAAAAACATAAGAGTCACATTGTGTAAGGACACTTTATCAGGGTCACAAATATGTGTACTTGTGTAAGGACACTTTATCATGAGTCACAAAAAAAAGTGATGTAAATTGTGCTAAGGAAAATTTTATCATGAGTCAAAACATAATGATGTCACTTGTGCTAAGGAAAATTTTTTCATGGTCACAACAAAATGATGTAAATGTGCTAAGGGGACACTTTATCATGAGTCACAAAAGAAAAGATGTAAATTTGTGCTAAGGACACTTTATCATGGTCAAAAACAATGATGTCCATTGTGCTAAGGCACTTTATCATGAGTCACAAACATAATGATGTCACTTTGTGCTAAAGGACACTTTATATGGTCAAAAACATATGATGTCACATTGTGCTTAAGGCACTTTTCATGAGTCAAAACATAATGATGTACATTGTGTAAGGACACTTTTTCATGAGTCACAACTTTGGTGTACATTGTGCTAAGGACACTTTATCATGAGTCACAAACAATGTATGTACATTGTGCTAAGGACACTTTATCATGAGTCACAATCAAGTGATGTCACATTGTGCTAAGGACACTTTATCATGAGTCACATAACATAATGATGTACATTGTGTAAGGACACTTTATCATGAGTCACAAACATATGATGTCACATTGTGCTAAGGACACTTTATCATGAGTCACAACATATGAGTCACATTGTGCTAAGGACACTTTATCATGAGTCACAAACATAATGATGTCACATTGTGCTAGGACACTTTATCATGAGTCACAAAACATAATGATGTACATTGTGCTAAGGACACTTTATCATGAGTCACAAACATATGATGTCACATTGTGTAAGGACCTTTATATGAGTCACAAACATAATGATGTCACATTGTGCTAAGGACCTTATCATGAGTCACAAACATAATGATGTCACATTGTGCTAAGGACACTTTATCATGAGTCACAAACATAATGTGTCACATTGTGCTAGGCACTTTATCATGAGTCACAAACATAATGATGTCATTGTGCTAAGGACACTTTATCATGAGTCACAAACTATGATGTCACATTGTGCTAAGGACACTTTATCATGAGTCACAAACATATGATGTCACATTGTGCTAAGGACACTTTATCATGAGTCACAAAACTTAATGATGTCACATTGTGCTAAGGACACTTTATCATGAGTCACAAACTAGTGATGTCACATTGTGCTAAGGACACTTTATCATGAGTCACAAACATATGATGTCATCATTGTGCTAGGACACTTTATCATGAGTCACAAACATAATGATGTCAATTGTGCTAGGACACTTTATCATGAGTCACAAACATATGATGTCACATTGTGCTAAGGACACTTTATCATGAGTCACAAAATATGATGTCACATTGTGCTAAGGACACTTTATCATGAGTCACAAACATAATGATGTCACATTGTGCTAAGGACACTTTATCAATGAGTCACAATGCATAGTGATGTCACTATTGTGCTAAGGACACTTTATCATGAGTCACAAAACTTATGATGTCACATTGTGCTAAGGACACTTTATTCATGAGTCACAAACATAATGATGTCACATTTGTAAGGACATTTATCATGAGTCAAAAACATAGTGATGTCACATTGTGCTAAGGACACTTTATCATGAGTCCAAACAAAAAAAAAAAAAAAAAAAAAAAAAAAAAAAAAAAAAAAAAAAAAAAAAAAAAAAAAAAAAAAAAAAAAAAAAAAAAAAAAAAAAAAAAAAAAAAAAAAAAAAAAAAAAAAAAAAAAAAAAAAAAAAAAAAAAAAAAAAAAAAAAAAAAAAAAAAAAAAAAAAAAAAAATTTTTTTTTTTTTTTTTTTTTTTTTTTTTTTTTTTTTTTTTTTTTTTTTTTTTTTTTTTTTTTTTTTTTTTTTTTTTTTTTTTTTTTTTTTTTTTTTTTTTTTTTTTTTTTTTTTTTTTTTTTTTTTTTTTTTTTTTTTTTTTTTTTTTTTTTTTGATGTCAATTGTGTAGACTTTTTTGAGCCCCTTGGTCTTGGGAAAGGAATTTTTGGCCAAAAGGATTTTTTTCGGGGACCTTTTTCATGGTCCAAACAAAAAGTGTCACATTTTTAAGGCCCTTTTGAGAAAATTAGGACATTTTAAGGAAAAATTTTTATGTGTACAAAAATCTTTGTTTTTTGGGGACATTTTTCAAATACAAAAATATGTCCATTGGAAGGAACTTTATAGTCACAAAAAAAATTACTTTGTGAAGGACATTTTCAGGTCACAAAATAATTGTTTGGAAAGGGACACTTTTATGAGCCCAAAAAAATTTAGTCCTTGGTAAGGAAATTTTCATGAGCCCCCAAAAAAAAAAATTTTGCAAACCCCTTTTTTTTTAAAAAATAATGAGTAAAAATTTTAAAGGCACTTTTAGATCCAAACATTGTGTCAGGGAAAAAATTTTTTTTCCAAACAAATGATTAATTTGGCAAGGGAAATTTCTGAGTCAAAAAAAATGAGTACATTGTGAAAGGGGCCCAGAGTACAAAAAAATGCCCAATTGTAAGGACATTAAAATTGGTAAAAAAATAAATGTTAATTTTAAGGAATTTTTTTGGAAAAAAATTTTTTTTTTTAAGGGAATTTTTATATGAGTAAAAAATTTTTACTTTGGGTTTTAAATTTAAGTAAACTGATGAATTGTGTAGGAATTTACTGAGCCAAAATTTTAATTGGGGGGGCCCCCCCCCCCGGGGGCCCCCCCCGGCCCTTTTTTTTAAAAATTTTTTAAAAAAAATTGAGTCATTTTTTTAAACTTTATATGAGTCAAAACTAAGGTTTACATTGTTAAGGAATTTTTCTGAGTCAAACAAAAAGAGTACTTGGCTAAGGAACTTTATAGAGTAAAAAAAAAAATGTAAAAAAATTTTTTTTAAAAACATAAAGAGTCACATTGGCTAAGGAACTTTCCTGGTCAAAATTTAAAAATATTTTGAAAGGGAAATTTTATCATGAAAAAAAATAATTTCCATTGTGCTAAAACTTTATAATTAAAAAAAAATTTTAAAAATTTGCAAAGGAAATTTATATGACAAAATATGACATTGTGCTAAGGCCCATTTTATTATAAATATGGTCCAGGTAAGGCCTTTTAAGAGAAAAATTTAGACACCTAAGGACATTTTTAAAAATTTCCCCCTAAATTTTGGGAAGGG
>JAMYXO010005044.1:5000-16224 GCA_033310375.1 Conus canariensis | reverse complement strand
GGGGTACCCTATGTCTAAACACACCCGAGCCCATCCGCAGTACGACCCCGATAGTGTCATGGATCCACAGGCCCCTGTGGCGGATACCAAACCTAAGGTTAGTGACCAGGGAGCGGGGGTGGATCAAGAACAGGGGGCGGGGGTTTATGCAAAGTTTGCCAAGTTGGGAGCGGCGATGGGTTTAGCTGGGGGAGACCTCGCCAAGTTCGTCACAGACTCAGTACGTAATGAGGATGAGAAGACGGCGAGAGAAGTAGAATTGGAGTTCCGGATGGAGGAGAAAGTGAGGCAGAAGATGAAGGATGAAGAGGAGAAAGTGAGGCAGAAGATGAAGGATGAGAGGGAGCTAGAGATGAAGCAGAGGGAGCTAGATATGCAGCAGAGGAAGATAGAAGAGGAAAAAGCTGATAGGCAGAGGGAACTAGAGATGAAGCAGAAGAAGATCGAAGATGAGAAAGCAGCGAGACAGATGGAATTGGAACTGCAGAGGAAGAAGATGGAGGAAGAAACGGCGATAAGGGAAATAGAAGCTCAGACACGGCAAGCCAAGTTAGAGGCAAGGGAGCGAGAGATACTGATACAGGAGAGGCAGGCCTTAGATGAAGCAGCGCATAGGAAACGTTTGATTGAGGTGGAGGAAACGAAGCATGTCCACCTTGAGCCGTTGGGAGAGAACGACGACGTGGACGCTTTCATCGCCCAATTTGAGCGTGTAGCCCAGATGTGCAAGTGGAGCGAGACCTCATGGCCCACGCGTCTGATGTCTCTGCTGAGAGGAAAGGCTAGAGAAGCGGTGATGCGGTTAAGTGCGGATGAGTTAGGCGACTATGATCAGATAAAGGGCGCCCTGTTAAGCCACTTAGGCTAGATGCTGAGGCCTACCGAGAAAGGTTCAGGAGCATCAAGAAGGACGCTGCTGAGACTTTCGGCCAGATGCTGGGAAGGATGAAGCGGTGGTTTTCCCTCTGGTGTGCAGCAGCGGGCAAGGATGAGAGTGTGGCAGAGGACGTAAAGGATCTGCTGTTCCAAGAACAGTTTTATCAGCTATTGTCTCCAGAGTTCACAATTGAGGTGCGGAAGACATGCCCGAAAACTGTGGAACAACTTGCAACAGAAGCTACTGTTTTGGCAGAGGCCAAAAGACTGGGGAGGAAGGCGAGACAAGACCGAACAGTTAACCAGCCCAACCTGGGTAATACACGTGAAACAGCAGGGAGCCAGCCCGCAGGGAGGTCCCAACAAAGTGATGGTGCACTACAGCAGCTGAACAGGAGATCAGAAGGGTCTAGATCGACCATAGTTTGTTTCAACTGCAAGAAGCCAGGCCACATCGCTAGGAAATGCCCTGAGCCCCATTCTGTTGGAGCGGTTCATTGTTGTGACCAGCCCCAAGCTCGAGTAGTCCCTACGTTGTGTCGCCCATGCGCTGAGCAGCGGTACGAGCCTGCGTGCATCGTAGAAGTTAACGGGTCTCCGGCCAATGGATTACGGGACACTGGTGCCGGACACACCGTAGTGGCTAAGTGGTTAGTACCGGCAGATGCGTACACAGGAGAGACAGTCCCAGTAGTGTTGGCTGAGTCCAGATGTAGGTCCGTGTTACCTGTGGCGGTAATAGAGTTGAAGTCACCATTCATCGCAGGGAAGTTGGAGGTTTTGGTCATGAATAGCCCTGTGCAGGAAGTCCTGATCGGAAATTTCGCAAGAGAGTAGGAGATCCCGGTTGGACACGTGTGCCTGTATACGCAGACCCGGCGCTGGTAGGGGCAGTGCAGACACGCGCGCAGAGAGCCAGGGAGCAGCAAGAACCTGTACCACTGCCCGTCGAGGAATGTATTCTGAACACCTCTACCCAGCAGTTAATTCAGATGCAGGACCAGGATGAAACCTTGAGGAAGGCTCGGAGTGCGTGTGAAGCAGGGACGCACTTCCACACCAAGTTTGGACGAGTCGAGTACGCTCGGAAGTCTGGTGTACTGGTCAGGCGGTTTGAGGGTCCCAAGGACGTAGCGAGTCAGATCTGCGTCCCAGCTGAACTACGGACCACGGTGATGAAGCTAGCCCACGACGTACCCATGTCTGGTCACTTAGGTACCACCCGAACCAAGGAGCGAGTTGGTCGCCATTTCTATTGGCCAGGCATGCATGCTGACATTCGTCGGTACTGCCAGTCATGCTTCCAGTGTCAGCGTACTGTGGACAAGGGAAGAGTCTCAAGAGTTCCCCTTGTAAGGATGCCACTGATGCGCAGGCCCATGCAGATACTGAGAGATCGGTGGTTGCAACCCGAGAGGCAAGAGCTCTGCACAGCTACAGAGTACGTCGTCAACCTAAGGAACAAAATAGCTAAGACGTGTGAGTTGGCAAAGAAGAACTTGGCAACAGCAGCTTGCACGTACAAGCGACATTTTCATTTGAGGACGAAACCCAGGAAGGTAGCTGTGGGGTCTAGAGTGTTAGTGGGAGGATCACGAGGTGGGCACTGCAGCTGCAGCCATTTCAGTTTACGGTGCAGGCAGTGTCTGGAAAGGACAATGTGGCGGCAGACTTCTTGAGTCGCTTGCCGTAGAGAAAGAGAGAGAGAGAGAGAGAGAGAGAGAGAGAACCTGAGGGTTCCGTTAACCTGTGTCGTGGGAGGTTGTCATTGTCGAAGCTATGCATGTGTTATCTTTGGTAGAGAATGGCGTAGCAAAGTGTTACTGAGGGTGTGGTATTTGTAGTACGTGTTACACAGCAGTTGTGCGTAATCAGAGCCCCCTCAGTTATGAAATTTATATGTAGTGCGTAGTGTAACGGCTGCCTATAAGTGCCTGCATTAAGGTCATATGTGGCAGCGTTAGACCAGGTTGATTAATGTAACCTCTGGTTGTTGATGTATTTAAAGGTTGATGTTGTTGGGATGGAAGTTTTGGAGTGCATCAAAAGTAACAGTAGGACAGAATGAGTGATAGAGAATTGGATTGTTATAGGTAGGGTGTGGCCAAAACGCCGATCGAGTGAAAAGTTGTTGTTGGTTTTAACCTGTAGTTAAAACTTAGGCAGGGGGGTGTGTCACCGATCGGCGGGTACTAAACTAGTACGTCCACGTGTTTAAGAGTAGTGGTGGTCCAAGATAGAGAGCGTGTGCGAGTATGCGTGCGAGTGTGTGTGTGTATGTGTGTGTGTGTGTGTGTGCGTGCACGCGCGCTCGCGCGTATGTGAGGTTGGGATTTAGTTAGCTAGAGTTAGGTTAAGTTCCTCAGGGTTAGGTAGAAAGATTAGGCTAGGTAGGAGGCTGGGGAAATAGGACATACAATATTCTTTCATTCCAGTCTTCACTTATTGAAGGAATGGAATGGAAGCGGGAGGTTGGTTTCATTCCCGATTGTTACCCTTTTGTTACTTTGGTTCTATACCAGAGAAGGCGGGGCAGGATATCGGCTGTTGTTGTGTTGAGTCTGTGAGTTGTTGTGGTAAATTGTCGTGTTGTTGCACGAGCAACAACTAGTCCGTTGGTCAGGCGTGTCAGCTCTGCGGAGGGATACACTTCTCTGACCAATCGTTGTTTTGTGTGGTGAGTAGAGTTCGCTTGATTCCGACCAGGGCGGAATGTGTAGGGGTAGCTTCACTTCGGTCCCTGGTGTTCGTCGGAGTGGACGTACTCCTTGTAGGTGCGGCGGCAGCGCCGTTAGTTTTTGAAGAGTGACTTCGAGTCATAGTTAGTGCCAGGTCCTCGTCGGGTTTGGGTGCCCTTGGCCTGTGCTGAGTCGGTGTCGTCCTTGTTGCAGCCACTGTCAGCCAGTTGCAGAACTGGTGTGGTTGATCGTCTGTATGTCCAGGTTGGTGATCTGTTAGGTTCGTTGTGTTGTAGTTCGTTGTGTTGTCTTGTATTATGGCGAGTTGTACTGTAGTTGTCTCATGTTGGGATTAGTTGTATGGTGTTCGTTGCGTATACTGGTTGTCTGGTATGATGTTGTCTTGGTTCCGTGATTGAAATTTGTTGTCAGCCGGTTTGAGTTGTCACCTCTTTCCTGTATATTTTTGTAAGTAATGTACATAGTGGTTCCTGAGTTCGATTTTCTCAGGACAGTTTGGCTAGACAATGTGGGTTCGATATAATAACCGTTGATGGACAGTGATGTAGATATTGTTTGTGGTTAGTTCATGGTAATGTCAGTGGGTTCAATAAGAGGGTAGTACGAGGGTGCATTTGGTTGAGGATCATAATATGAGTCAGGTGCAGATGTGTCTGCGTGAATCATAGAGGGGTTTGATGATTGTGCTCAATCTCAATTGTAAATAGTAGTAGTTCGTTGAAATTGATTTACGATTTCGCAGTTGACCTGCACAGCATTGGAATCGGTTAACCGTGTAGTAAGGCCAAGGCCAATTTGTGGTCGAGTGGTTTATACTGGGGTACGGTCGTAACCATTCAACTTATATTGGTGTCTTTTCACTTTTGTTACGAGTCAAGGTTCTCGACGCGGGTGTCGTGCGCGTGCGGACTGTATCTGTGACGTTCGCATTTGGTACAGGATAGTGAGTCCATAGGGTAGAAGTTTTTGTAATACAAGTGACAGTCGTCACACATGCAGGAATGTATGTGTTTGTGACAGAACGGGGTTGGAGAAAGATGTCTTAGGTGGTGGGGAGACAGTCCCATTATGAATTTTAGTAGTCGGAAAGAAGGGAAAGGTAAAGTTTAAGGCGAGTAGCTTAGCAGTCGATAGGATAAAAACGGATGATGTGCAGCATGTAATATTGTATGAAGTGTGGTTGTGTTGGCATAACAAGGATTAACCACTGGGTTATCTGACAAGAGATGACATGAGAGTGAGGTGCTGGATGGAAATTTTGGCGAACAAATCATGTTTTTGATATATGATTATAATTGACAGTGCAAAGAGGGGTAATAATGTGAAGGATTGTGGCTGCGAGCCGATTCTCTTGTGTGAACATGCTGGAACTGTAAACCGATGAAATTGATAAGTTTTTCCTCTGAGAGATGTGTATTACTACTGGTTATTGTGTGGAGACATTTCCTTGTGAAATTGGCCATTTCCTAGATTATTTAGTATGTCCTAAGGGGGCCAATGGAGTCCGTGTTGGATCGCTTAGATTGGTTTATTTCTCCGAGAATTGGGTGTGATTCATAATTTCATATGTAATAGCGTGGATGGGCTCAGGGAGAATATTGTTTTACCGCTGTTGTAAGGGTTGGCAGGAAATGGGTCTGATAACCCCAAAGTAAGTAATGGGTTGGGGGATGTGTTCGAAATTCAAGGGGTCACTCTCATGCCCGAGTGGGAAGTAGGCAAGGGAGATGGAGAGTTAAAGCTTTACCAAGTAGCCTATGTGCCTTGATGACTCGGGTAGTAGCAACATTACAGTAGTGGCCTACAGTTGTGTCAGCAGGTATCCTGTTCCGTCCTGAGGCTGGGGCCAGATCACCGCAGTCTACTGCCGCGTGCCGGCAGGTGAGCGGCGCTTTCCAGTACCTGTTGTTTTCCCGGGAGAGGGAGACCACCCAGGCCGTCTGCCTTCTGTGGGGCAGCTCTCCTCCAGCTACCGGTGCTCTTCCGGGAGTTCTCCGGCACTGGTTCCTCGTCCCTGTTCAGGCGTCCTGTGAGAGGGCGCTGCACCAGGCCTTTTTCACCCTTGGTGTCTGGCGGGGCCTTCAGAGGAGGAGGCGTCCTACGAGCCCCGGACCCGTCGAGAGGGCGTCTGGTGTGTGTGCGTTGGGTGTCGTGCCCATCGCGGGGAGGAGTCAGACTGCGGGAGGCCACGGTCAGCGCCGGGGTGCAGAGTCTTCGGGGAGGGTGTCGGCCCGCGGAGGAGCCACGTACAGCGCCGGGGTGCAGAGTCTTCCGGGGAGTTGTCAGCCTGTGAGGGGCCACGTACAGCGCCGAGGACTGGAGCTTTCCGGGCCGGGAGGGGTGGTCCCGTGTTTGTGGTAGAAGGGGTGTAGCGTTAGGCAGTAGGGTTAGGGGTGTTAGCTACTGCCTCCTTTTAGGACGTAGTGGCCAGCACAGTGTAGGGTACTGGTCGTTGCCTCCCTTAGGGACGCAGCGATCAGTGCAGTAGTGGTCCCGGGTGAAAAGAGAAGGGTGAGTCCTGGGGAGAGGTGTGGGTGGTAGCAGTAGTTAAGAGATTAGAGTCCCTTTGGTAAATCCTTGTCCCTAGTAGTCACCACGTGTGCGGGCTATCGCTGTGTCCCCAGGTCACAGTGATATACCGCAACTGGTGTTTTAGGTTAGGTTAGGGTGTTCCAGGTCATTATCGTAGAGTAGGGTAAGTCAGCGGGAATTGGGATACTTGTGTGCAGTTGTGGATGTGCGTGAGTGGTGGCGCCATGGAGTGTGTGTGAAATAAAGAAGCGTGCGTGATTGTAAAACTGTGTTAGTGTGCTGTGTTGTCTGACCTAGTGTGTGATAGGCGTGGGTAAGGGTGGTAGGGCCGTCCGGCTTAGCGACCGTGACATTAACTGCGATCTAAAGTCTTTTAAGACAGCATTGTATTTTTGAGTTAAGAGCCAAACAGAAACTAATGCATGTCTTCCGCTAAAGGCCAGCTTAGACAGAGTCCTTCTTTTTTTAACAATGTCTTGCTCAGCTGAACAGTCATCAATAATAAACAACGTTTCGGTTCCCTCAAATAGCCTATAGTAATGTTCTAAACAGTCGCTTAGCTTGTCAGTAGGATCAACTAAAAATATATTCTCGTCTGTCCAAACAAACTGCCTTTCTTTGTAAGACTTGTTGTGCTTAATGGTTGTGCAGAATATAACAATGTACTCGTAATGAAACCTGTAGATTGTTTGTAACAAATCAAGTACGAAGACAGTTTTCCCACACCCAGTAATCCCACAAATAAGCGAACAGTGAGGGTCTTTAGGCAAAAAGTTCAAACTATCCATCTGTTTTAATAGGCTATTTCTTTCAGTCTATTTTCTTCAATGTTCAGCTGGGCGTCATAAACCACAAAAACGTGCATTTGTATCTGGCCATTCTCCTCCTCTTCCTTATTAATCTGTATGAGTATGCCATCTGACCCTACCCTTCTTCCACTCCCGTGCAGTCTGTTGTCATACGTGGATCTAAAATCCAGCCATAGTCCATATTTGTCTGTTAGATAATCTTCGAGTCTTACATCGTGAAGGTGAAGTTTTTTACACACATGATCGGCTGTGGGGCTTGTCTGTCTGCCTCCAGCAAACAATTTTCTTATTTCATCAAAGTGTTGGTCGGGTAAAAGTCCAGCTGAATACAGCTGAAAAGGCTTGCCATCTACTGTGCAAGACAACTGCTCAATTTTTGGGTTGTAAAACACCTCAGATTCTCTCTTAAAAGGAGCTGAGGGTTTAGTAAATAGCAAGAGAACCCCCTTTAGGGACCTTAAAGAATTGCTTATAGCTATTTCCCAGACAGCGTCTTGCTTGTTTTTAATCGCTAGACTGTGGTGTAAAACTCTTTCAAAGTAAACAACCGTCCTACTTTTATACTGGTTTAAGATTATTCTAGCCAGTTCGGGGTTAGTAACAACATCAAAATTAAGAGAGATGTTACTGACTGTGTATCTAGCTGTTGGGTCATCTGATAGAATAACAGACCCGCTGTCATTGAATGTCAGTTCGTAAGTTTGTCTCTTAGTGCGCCTTGGTAATATGGCTGGTGGGTTTTTAACAGTTCAAAATCTAGAGGGATGCAAAATCTGTTCTTAAATGCTCGCGCTATTGCCTGGTCTCCCTCGTCTTCCTTTGCATCCGCAGCATTAAGCCTGTGCTTAAGACCGTTTGGGCTCTGGATCCCCTGAAAGATTTTGTCTTTCCTTTCTGTTCTGGGTAGCCACAGATCAGAATAGAGATTAAAAATGTCTGCGCTACTCAGTGAGAAGACTTCTCTACCTTCCAGTTTAATTACCATATTTTTAATGATGGCCCTACCCAGGTTAGCAACGACAGTAGCATTAGGATCCGCCGACTCAATGTCTATTTTGAATGACAGCCTGGCAGTGCCTGGCATTATAACATCGTCAGGCCTAAGGTCACTAAATCTTACTGTTAACATTTCATTGCGCTCAATTGTTGATGGATTATTTACAACGCGCACAGTCTGTCTTATGCCTTTTATGCCATGGGGTTCCTTCGCTTTTCTGAATGGATCAAGGTCGCAGCCGTATGGGTTCATTTTTTATAAAACAAAAAATAATAAATATATAAATATGGCTGATGAAGATGTTGACGTGATTAGTCCTATTGAAGAAGAAGAAGCCGATTTTGGCATGATTGATTCTATTGAAGAACCAGGTCCTTCATTGCAAGAAGAACTTGAAGCAGCAGCAGCAGGCCAAGGAGTAGGATTAAGTCAAATACGAATGTTAGATAGAATTGAATCATTATATAGCCATATGGGGCGAGAGCAGCCGGAAGCACTTAAGGTTTCCAATTTTTCAACAGATAAAAATAATCATTTGTATGTAAGAACTAGTAAAGGAAACCTTGTACGGCTTACTACAAAACCAGACCCAACCCAGTTTTTAAGCAGGAGCACAATTCTTAGAGAGCTCCCTGTTTTTGACCAAAGGCAGTTAAACTTTATTGGCGATCTAAGGTCTGAGACTATTAGTGCTTTACAAAGCATAGTGCGAGAGTTGCCAACACGATCTGAAATAGAAATGACCCCTATTCAAGAATTAGTTCAAAGAGCAGATGAACTAGTAGCTAATGCAAATAGAGCAATAACAGAAATTGAGACGAGTTTTAATGAAGAAACACAGTTAAAAACAATTATCAATTCTTCATCACCTAGTCAAAGAGAACGTGAGCTGAGCCCTGAAGAAGAAGCGGCTTTACAAACAATTGATGATCCTCCATTGTCTGGGCGCAACCCCGGGGTTCTTAAAGCTAGAATCAAGGATCTTGAAGCTAGAAACAGGAATCTTGAAGCTGAACTGCGCGACCTCAGGTCTGTTGAGTCTACCTTAACAACTATAAACGAAGAACTAAAAAACAATTTGGCAAAATTTAATGCGCTAGAGAGAGAGATAAAAGAAGAAGAAAATAAACTGGCCGATGCAGATGATAACAATTTAGGGTTAGAAGAAAAGGCTAGAATACAGGCGAAAATACAGAATTTAAGGATAGAAAAGACAAACAGGTTATCGGCGTTGTATATTAACAGAGAAAAAATAGATACCCAAATAAGCAGAATCAGAGAAACTATAAACAAAATGATTTATGAAAATACTACGCTAGCAGAAAGAATAAGGACTCTGTTCAGAGAGCAGGGGATTACAATAGTTAGTATATTAACGGCCGTTGGGTTTGCTATCTCTACACTGGTTTATGCATTAACCGGCAGTGCGCCAACAGGGCCAGTAGCTCCTCCAACGCCTCAGCCTGGTAAAAGTTGGATTAGAAAACAACTGCACCATCTAGCAAACCTATTAAAGAAGTTAGCTGTCAAAGCGCTTGATGCTCTGCCTGGCATAATAGGTAGTGTTGTTAGTTGGGTTTTGTCTACCATAGGCAAAGTGGCTGGTTATATGGCTGACCATCTGTGGACGTTAGGAGTGCTGGCTGCTGGTTTAATTTTTAGTGAAATAAAGTATGGCTAATCCAGTAAAAGTTAAAAACACAACAAGGGCCGTCTTTTCGCTAGTGTGTCTGTCGGGGTGAGGTACATCAACAGGCGGGGGGTCGCTTTCTGGGCTGCTTATAACTGGTGGGGGGTCGCTTTCTGGGCTAGATACTTTTTTTAAAATGGCTGGCGCGGGCCTTGTGTTTAAGCCTTGATTGTGTCCTAAGTTTTGATCGTCTCCAGCTATGAGAATTTCATTATTATAATTCTGTATCATGCCAATCTGCAGTCTAAGGTCAGAAGGCAGCATGTATAATCCATGGCCCACAACAAAGTCAACCTTTGACCTAGCATGTGAAAGAACGTTTTGGTACCTTTGTATGCTGGAAGGCAAATCAACAGCAGAGTTAATAGCATCTTCTAAATTGGCTAGAAATTGTTTTCTGGCGTCAAAGCCTGTAGATTGATCCACTATGCTAGACTTGGTCTGTGCTTGTGCTCCTAATAGGCACCAAACGTACGTGCGTATGGAGTCATTAAGTCTTTGCACTCCTGGCATTGTTAGGCCTTCACTTTTATCTAAGATAAATGTTGCCCAAGCATTGGGGTGTTTTTGTTCTATTGATCCCAATCTAACTTGGGAGTTTGGCTTAAAAGAGGTGTGGCCGGGCCAGTAGTCAAAATTATACTCTCTACGCTGACCCCACAAATACAATGTGCCTAACCCGTGATTGCGGTCTAACTTTTGTCTAAAGTTATTTGAAGGGTTAATGTTAAATTCGTTGCAGATTCTTTCATATGCATTATTGTCCATTGGGCTGAGAAATGGATTAAACGCGTTGTCGTTGGGGAGGCGTACTTGTAGTTCAGTTAGTATGCGCCTATACTGGTAATAAACATGAAAGTTATATACTGACCTTACTAAGAGATTGGGGTGGTTTAAATGGTTTGTATATGAAACACCGCAGCCAGTGGTTGAGCAGTAAACTGCAAAATTTAACTGATTCTGGTAAAAAGCCATGGGGTGAGTTGACCATGCTGATGGCACTCTATCACTCTTTATTGGAGGATTTAAATATCTAGTTAGTGGGTTTACAAGTCTGACTAGAAAGCCATATGATTCATCCACTGCGATTGTTAGGTTACTAAAGTCCAAAGATTTGGGCTCATAAACCCCTCCTACATCGTAAGCGGCACTTTCATTATATTTAAAAGGTTCCATTTTTAAATAGATTTTTTTAAAAGGATTTAAAAAGGATGTTCCTTTATATAACCAAGCAAAGCACACGTGTGTTCTTAAAGTATCCAATTGACAATAGGCGCGGTGATAATAGGGTTGCCCTTAGAGAAATTGGTTTTAAAGTTAAGTGGATTAATATATCTGAAAAAGCTAAGAATAACTGGGTAAATGTTAAGGACGGGCAAGGTAATTTATTAAAGCAGTTAAAAATACCTGATGGTTACTACAACTTTTGTTCTTTAAAAGAAGTATTTAGCAATTTTGGCATTAAGTTAAAAATTAATGAGGCAAATCTTATAATTACTATGAATCTTCCAGAAGAAAGAAGGGAGTACGTTTTTCCTAGAAGCCTTGCACGAATTTTGGGCTTTCATACTAGTGATGAAACGTATAGCGTTAACACCCATAAGTACTTAGAAAGTGGCCT
>JAMYXO010005043.1:0-16229 GCA_033310375.1 Conus canariensis | reverse complement strand
CAAATGACTACACATTTTTACCCTTTTTCAACACCCAACAGCAGCGCGCCAAAAACCCGCAATTTTTAAAAGGTTGAGCAGTCGGAAGGGGTCGGTCAATATTCACCAAAGGGATAGTCTGCCCCGCACAGGGGCGTGCGCTAACCTTTCTTTCCCTATAGCGGAGGCCTCTTTCTCTGTTCTTCATCGCGCTTAACTAGAGTTGCGGCCACCCCGACAACGAATCACCCCCTCAGCCCCCCGGCCCATCCTGTTCAGTCACAAGAAAGGGGTTTGGCTGACATATCAAATGACAAGTGGCCCATGTAAAATAGGTCGCGCCCCCCGTCAGTTGGTGGTAATAGGTCAACTAAACTTAAAGTTAGGTAGGTGGGAAAATCAAAACTTTGATGGACGAGGTGGGATAGTGTGGGGCAGCACTATACTTATAAAAATCCCTCATGTGTCTTATGAGGGTTTTGATAAAGCGATCACACCCGCTATAAGCTGAGCCAAGTAAAATTACTCAAAAAATTTGTTGGTTTTTTTTTTTTGTCTGCACGCTTCGCTTCACTTCGCTTCGCCTGCTTCCCCGGGGCCAGACTGTTGGCCTAGGTACTACTTAAGGCAAAAGTGAAGAGGATTGTCCCCCGGAAAAAAAATTTAACAATTAATTGTGAAAAAAAAATCGTCATTAAAATCGTTCTAGGTTCTTATTTAAGTCGGATCACGTTTTTTATTTAAGTTCTTATTTAAATTCTTAACAAGTTTTATTAAGTTTTAACAAGTCAACATCAAGTTTTTAACAAATCTCATCAAGTTCTTACAAGTCTTTTTAATATTATTCAAATTCTTACAAGTTGTCTCAAGTCGTATTAAGTTCTTATCAAGTCGTCATTAAGTTTTTTCAAGTCGTCATTAAGTTTTATCAAGTTCTTATTTAAATTTTTATCAAGTCGTCTCAAGTCGTTATCAAGTTCTTATTCAAGTATTTTTTTTATTTATTAAGTTCTTGAAATATTATTCCCTTAAATGGGTCAAAAAGATCTTTTGTTGTTGGCGGTTTGGCATCTTTTTTTTTTCGGGTTCTGTATTTTGTGGCTGAGATTTTTTGGAGCTTTGGTTTTGCTGGGGTTGTTTAAATATTTTATAACCGTAAAAACCCCCCCGCAGCAATGACGCCAAAAAAAGGCCAACTGTTTTAAATTCAAAAATTTCCATGACGATTTGGGGTGTAGGGCTTAAACAAATTGTGTATTTTCAGCTGGCATTGAAACAATGGGGGCGTTTTGGGTTTATGTTTTCATTAGGTTTTTTTATTCTGTTTATTGCAACATTAATTTTTTTTGTTTGTTCCCCTCGCTAATTTTTTTTCCTGCTCAACACGCCCAGGAGAGGGGCTTTTTATGGTCACTTTTTCCATAAATGTTTTTTTGATTCTGTGATTTTTGGCTCGGTCATTTAAAAGGGAAACAAAATCTATATGATTAAAAGTAATTAACCCCATGTTTAAAAAGGCGATAACAATTTTCCCAAATCTGTAATATAGATCACACCTGGGGACTTTAATGACTTTTGTTAAAACGGGATCCTGTTTTAAAATCATAATAAAATCTTTTTCGAATCATGGGAGAAAATTATAACTTTTAGTGTAAAAACTAAAAAACCCTTTTTGCCCAACACTTTTTTAAATTCTTGACCCCCATTGCGTTCATCCCTGTTGTGATACTTTACAATGTTTTGCGTCGACATCTGTTAAATCTTTTCTATGGAATTCTTTTCCAAGGTACGTTTTGTTTTTCCACACGCGCAAAGAATACAGCCTTTTCCTTTTGGCGCTAATAGTTGGTCATAAAACTTGATTTTTTTGTAAGTTGGGAAGTAAATCATCGGTCATGTTTTATTAATGAATAAATATTTTTTTTTTTTAAAAAGGCACCAAAAAAAAATATTCTAACCTTGAAACCCATTCTGTGTTATTGGGGGGCCTAAGTGTGGATAACAATGTTGGTAAAAGCCTTTTAAAAAAATAAAACCAGCAGATCTTGGCAAATGATTTTGAAGACCGCAAAGCTGATTGTGTTATTCAGCTTCATTTTACGAAAGTTTTTAGTTAAGAAAGGGAATAATTCCAGCAGTATCAATATGTAAAATTAAAAAAAATAATTTATAAAAATGCTTCACTCGTATGATGATTGGTGGCGCGTGGTTAATGCGCTTTCTTTTGGGGGAAAGTAATTACGCATTTAGTAAACTAGGGGTGACGGCGAGAGAAAAAAGACATAACAAAGCTATGGAAAAACTACCCGCGACGTGCGTATGAAAGCAGAAAAATTGAGCAGTTAGATTTTTTTAACGTAAACGAAAAAAACAGGGACATGAGCTTAAATTTTAAAAGATGTTGATCAAGAAATAAAAGAATTTTTCTTGTAACGGGGCAAAACGAGACATTGCCCCACCAAAAATTAGCGTTTTTATAACCATCAGAAAAACAAAAGATGCAAAAAAATATTGTTTTTGCCCTTTGCAGACCTGGATTTTGTTGCGCCTAAAATTGGCTGAAAAAAAATGAAAAAATCTTTTTTCGCCAAAAGGATATTGGAAGGGGAAAAACGCAATTAAAAAGCTACCCAACAGCGGAGTCAGTGAACAAAAAAGCAAAAAAATGTTACTAAACAAGCGATTTGGGAATTTTTTACCAGCCCCCTAACAATACAGAGCCCCTTTGTAAAATCACGACACCCCTCAAATGGTTTCTATATTTTACCCCTGATACGTTGACGAAAAGATTTAGTAGCACTTTCAGTATTGATATGCTTCAAAAATCAAAGATGCGGAACCATTAACACAAAAGGTGCTTTGCGTTTCCCGTCGCTTAAACGATTTTTTCAAAGAGGCCCTTAACTTATCCCCGCATGATTCAAGTCGATGTGAAAGAAATTTTAAAGACAAAAAGAATCAATTATTTTTAAAAACATAGAGTTACATTAAAAGGGCATTCCGGGGGGTTTAAGACCCGGGTTTGGTTGAAAACTTTAAAAAACAGTTATCTGAAAGGCTTTTTTCCTACCAGTATCACAGGAGCTGATTGCAATTCTCGCAACACAGAATGGGGTTAGAAAAGGTGCCCCCGTTTTTCGGCAATGAATTTTGAAGAATTTAAAAGGCTAAAACCAGTAAAACAATCAGAAAAAACAAAAAAAGTGTTGAAGGAGGCTTCATCAAACAAACTATTCCCCTTTGGTTTCAAAGTGAGATACCTTTATTTGCCGGAGAAGCGGAAGGGGGGAACTGCATCGGGAAAAGATCCCGTTTGGGGTGTTTATCCTATGAGATAAAAAAAATTGTGAAAATGAATCCCCCTTTTTATTAGAGAAAAATGACACAACAAAACGCCCCGCCCCGAAGATCTTTTGTGAAGGGAAGAAAATGCAGATAAACCCTCCAGACACAGTTCCGTCGTTAATTATTTTTAATTTTTAAATTAAAAAGGCGGAAGAATGGAAAAGGGAAAAATCCTTACGTAAAAAGGCACTGGAAGCAAGGAAGGTGAAGGAAAAGTCCTTAGAAATAATGCGGAAATATTTGTTATAATCTTGCTATTAGACTAAATTTAAGAAGAATTTATCATGCCATGCTAGACAAACCCCAAATTTGATTGGGAGCAAGAAAATATTAAAAAGATAAAAAAAATTTTGAGCACATTTAGCCCCGTAATGGTAATAAATTTTGGGTTAATTGGTTGGTGTTTTATTTAAGCTTAAAGAACTGTTTTAATTACGCAAATACTTTTGGGGTTTAAAATGGAAGCCAAAGGGAAATGGCAGAATGGCAAAGGAAAAAGCTTTAAAATTAAGCAAGATTTATTTGAGTTCGTATATATTAAAAAAGTTTTTGGGATTGACAATCCCGGCTAGAACAATCGCCAGACAAACGCTTTAAAACCCAAAGCTTTTTTTTTGATTTTGATTTATGGAAACATAAATATTTAAAATGAAAAAAAAAATTTAAAGCACTCTAGCATTAATAAATAATATTAAATTTTCTAAATTTGATGATGATTAATTGAAAGTGGATTGCTGAAAAAATATAAGCCCCTATGATTATAAATATTCTCCAAAAGAACAATTGATATGAAAACTTGGTTAACAAATACTCTTTTGTGTTAGTGCGGTCAAGGACCCTTTTTTTACAACGTTGTGTTAAATTTATGCAGATTAGATCGCGCTTGTAATTGTCAGAGAAAGCTTATTGCCAAACAATGCTTCTTTTAATTGTCATGGATATGTTTTACGCACACCTCGAGATATTCCCTTTGCTTTTTTAACAAACTTTTTTTTGGTTTGGGAAAGGGCTGTACTTTTTTCGACCTAAACCAAAAAACTCCTTGGTAAACCTCTCCAGATAATTCACCCTTATCTTCCCCTTAAAACCTTTTTTTGTTAACTTTTGAATGCAAAGGCAAATCTTTGGGGTAATAAAGATGTGTGGGTACCACCCCGCATCCCCTTTAGCTACTTCAAAATTCCATTTTTTCTTTTAGATATCTTCATTTGGGAGGGTCAAACAAAAGGGGAAATCTGTTTTCTGTGTACAGAACTCTGGACTCAGGATCAAGGGTTTAATTTAGTCGTAAAAAAAATTTTCCCTAACATAAAACCCTTCCGGACGTTTCAAAACCCGGGTAAACCCAATTTAAAAAAAGGTTTGTAAATTTTAAATTTCCTTTTTTTTCCCATCATTATGCCAAAAAGTAAATCTTTGGAAATCTTTCGGGATTTTTTTTCCTTTAAATAATTAAGGTTTTTGGAAAATAAAAACCCCCAAAAAAAAAACCCCCCCAACCCCCCCCCCTTTTCCCCCCCCCCCCCCCCCCCCCCCCCCCCCCCCCCCCCCCCCCCCCCCCCCCCCCCCCCCCCCCCCCCCCTGGTGCCCCAAATCTAACTCTTTACGCTTGTCGGATTTTCCCTTGGGTTTTTCCAAAACAGCTTTTTGGGGTTTCTCAAATTTGGGGAAAAAGTTTTTTTTTTTGGAAGCCATCTGTGGATTTAGTTTTTGAGATCGTGTTTCTTCTTGATGAGGGTTTTCATGAATTTGGTTCTTGATAAAATGCAATTATACGATGAACAGCTGTAAAATTTTAAAACCCATGTCTTAAAAAAAAAATTGGAAAAAGTCTGTAATGACAGACAAAATTTTTTTTTTGTCCGAAGATTGGGCACAAGTTTAGGGGGTTTTGTCATTGCCTTTCTTTAGACTTTCTCCCGCTAATGGATGGGGTCTTTATGGTAACCCATGATGTTATGAGGATATTCTAAATAAACCCTTTAGAATGAGACCCCCTTTTACGATCACCCTTCTAGAGTGGAAAGAATTTTAAAAATTTTTAAATTGTCTTTGATTTCCTGTGTCTTTTTAAAAAGGTTACGTAACGGAAGTGATTGCGCCATAGCCCCCAACCATACAGAATTGGTTTGAATCTAAATACATAAGATAGTTAGAATTTTTACTTGGATCTTTAGTCGTCCAAGTTTTTGGGTTGTTTCCCCTTTACAGAAAAGGGTGCGACGCCTTCCTGATTCCCCCACGCAATCCGTTTTCAATTTTTAAACCCTTGGGCCGGGTTAAACCCCTTTTAAAAATAAATTTTGTACTCCAGTAAATTTTAAGAAAGCGCCCCAAAGCTCACCCCAGGGCGGGAAATATAATGCGAGGTTCCGGGCCCTTGTAATGTTTCTGCAGGTTTTCCCTATTTTTTAAAAGACGTCCCCCAACAAAAAGGTACCCGCCATTAAAAAGGAATAAATGATGGGTCCCCCATCGTTTTCCCACTCTAATTCTCCCACGCATCTTGAGCATCGGGGGTAATCGGGGAAATCCTGATGTCCTTTCCTTAAAGACTAAAAGAACGCCCCTTTGGGCCCGGAAAGTGTACCCTTCGTCAAACCTTTCCCAACTGTTCATGTACTATAAGGGTAAACCCCCTTTTTTAACAAGATTTTGGGTTCAAAAATATTCTTCTGTTATTGGGCGGGTTTTTAAGGCCATAGACAGTGACTCAATTTAAACCCATCATGGGTTGCATAAAAGTGTAGAAAGACATTTTTTTTTTAAAGGGTAAAAACACATGTATTTTCTGATGACTGGGGCAATGCATGACACCCTGAACCCGCGGGTTTACTCCCTTGCATTATAAGGGAGGTCGTAACCTCGCAAGTTGTGAAAGAATATGGCAGTTTTCCAAATGTCTTTGGTTAAAAAATTTTTGTTAAAGGGTTTGATTTAGTGTGTTTGCCCCTCTGAATTTTCCCCGGTGTTGTGATCTGGCCCTTTTTACTTTTGGTTTTCCTGCGTCTGGGGAGAGGCCAAAACCCCAAAAACCCAAACATTTGAGGGGGTGAGTCATACTTTTGGGTTGGTCTTCAGGCGCCCAATTTGATTTCAGATAAGTTTAGATTTTTTAAAAAACGGGTTTTTAACCCACTTGCTGCATGCTTTTTAAAGAAGTATTTTGCAGTTTTTGGGGCCCTCTGTATAATTCTGGCTTTAAATTTGGGCCCCACCCCGACCTAAAAATGAGGGAAGGAAAATTTGAGCAAAATCTGATGATTACTCTTTAAAGGGGACTTTTTTAGGAAGTTTCTGGGGGGTTTGGGCCCTTTCATAAGGAAAACAATGGGGTGATTCGAAGTCTGGGGGTAAACAACTATGGAATTTTTTGAAAACCGTTTCCAGTTCTTAAAACAAACCCTTTACTCCCTTCTCCGGGGGGAATTAGTTCGGGTATCACAGTAAACTGGGCTAATAAAATGTTTTTATGTTCGCTCGCAGTTTTGAACGGCGGAATTTTTGGGAAAACATTTTTACAAAAACTTGTTTGTATTTTGTTTTGTAGTATGCACTGGGAATTTTTACCATTTTTGCGTATAAATGTGAAATGGGGGTTAGCCCGCTGGTAAAAAAACCCATCAGTAGTAAGTCAACATGATTTTTGTCTGGTTCGCCAATTTTGGGGACTGTTCTTAGGCCCCCTTTAATCCCCTGTAGATTTGTTTCCTATCCCATATGTAATTTTAAACATTTTATTGGTTTGTTTTGTTTTTCAAAACTTTTCAATCTGATTTACACAAAACAGGAAAGGATATTCCTCTAAAGTTAAGATCTTTGATGAAAGGTTCTTTGTTGGGACACTCTCTCCCCCGTTTTTGGGGGAACAGGATGCACCCTACCCAAGAAGCCCCACAAAAAAAACTTTTGCCCGTCTGAATTCTTTTTGTTAAAAAATGCCTTTTTGCAACTAATGTTGGAGGCCGTGGAAAGTATGCCCCTTTCCTCAATTTTGGGTCTACTTAGCTTGTCTTAATCCCGATGTCTAGGACTTCACCCTCTGACCCCAAAACCCCGAGCCCCTTTAATTTTTGTGTTCCCGAGGCCCTTTATTAAAACTGTGTAAGAAATTGATCTGCCCCAACCCGGGGGTTTAAGTCATTATAAGAAAGAAAAGTCTGTGTTTAGTTGAGACCCAGGGCTTCTAAAATTTTCTTGTTTATTGTTATTTTAGTCGTTAAAAAAAAACTAACCCCTTTCTTTAATGGAGGGTTTATTGTTAGTTTACTTTGAAATTTAGGAAAAAAGCATGACAACGCTTGCCGGGGCCCCTTTGTTGGATCAATAAATTTTAAAAAGACCCCATTTAAAGCTTTTTTCAAACGCTCTTCCCCCGAGCATTGTTTTAAAAAAATTCATCTGAACCCTTCCTATTTTCTTTTTTTTCCATGGGTTTAGTTTCTTTTCTAACTTTAAAAAATTTATTTAAATTTAAAAAAAAAAAACTTAATCAGAATCAAAATTTAACGGTCTTTTTGTGGGTTGGGCTCATAAAATAAAATATAAACCCCCCTTTTTGGGTTTTTAAAAGGGGAGCTGTTTAGAACAAAAGTTTTTTAAAGTTTCGTTTACTTTTTTTTAAAAAATTTCCCCCTTTTTTTTTCCCGGCGGTGTTGGCTGGGTTTAGAAAAGTTGGGCCCCTTGGCCCTTTTTTTGAAGATCAAAATTTTGTCTTTTGTTTGGTTTTCCAAAATCAGCCTGTAGGCGACTAAATTCTTCATCCGTGATGTTCGGGGCCAGCAAGTGCTTTATTCCCAATTATCGTTTGAAGGAAATAAGTTTAGTGTTATTAGGGTTTAACCCATAGCCCGTGTGCTTTTGGGGTTTTTGTTTTTTTTTTTTGCTGACAGCACTTACAGCCCCAAAGAAACAGGCCAAAAGGTTAAAGGGCAAAAACCCCCTAGAGGGTAAAGGCCCGGGGGGGCGCACTCGCCCTTTTTTGCTAAGGGGACCCCCACTTGTTCCTGCTATAGAGCACTAGGTGTCCCTTGTCCGTATTAAACCTATTGTTAAAAGCATTAAACCAAACAGAATACCTTCCCTTTGGGTTTTGATGTTTTTGAAAAGGTTCCTGCCTAGTTGGGGTTTTTTATTTTTTTTTAGGGTTTTTTTAACCCGAATTTTTATTGGGTTTCAGCAACAAAAGTTTCCCCTTCCCTTTGGGGCCCCCTTTTAATTAAAACCCGGGAAAAGACAAGCTTTTTAAAAATTTAAAAATTAAATTTTTTATTGGGATATCTTTTTTTCTGTTTATCTTGAAAAATTTAGCTGGCTTTATATTTTAAAACCCCAAAAGTACATTAAGGGGGTTTTCACTCTCCTTTTTTCTTTTTCAATTTGAATGTTTATACGTTTTTTTTAATTTTTCCCCACTCCCATGCAAAACCCCGATTATCTTTGTTTGGGCCCCCTTTGGGCAATCCAAAACCGTATTTTTTTGGTTAAATTTTTCCCTCAAGGTCTAACCCCTGTTGGGAAATGTAAAATCTTTTGAAAACAAAGGGCTACTGTTGGGCTTCTAGACCCCCCGCCCAAAACAATTTTTTTTATTTCATTTAAAATGGATGATAAGGTTTAAACCCGGGTACCCTAGACCCTTTGGGTTTGGGGCTTCCCCCCAATTGGAAAAATTTGTAAATTTAGTTATTTTTTATTAAAAAAATTTTCACTTTTGGGGCTTTTGAATGGTTCTTATCTTCACACAAACAATAAAAAAACCTTTAAAGGGGAAAACTTGCTGCCCGGGGCTAAAAAATAAAGTTCCAAAATTGTGGGCCCGCCCTGCTTTTGGTATTTGATATGGGAAACACTCTTTCGTTTAAAATTTTTTGCTAATTTTTTTACGTATTGTTGCCCCAATCAGCCTTGCCCAAAATTAGGGTTTCCCCAACAATGTCAAAAAATCTAACGGATGTCGAAATTTCTGTACCCTTTGGTTTTAGTGTCTGTTGATTTTTAAAGAAAACGTTTGTATTTTTTTTAAAAAGTTAGTTTCATAAAGACCAAAACTGTCTTTTTAAATGCTCCTTGAAAAATATGGCGGGATGGCCCTTTTTAAAAAACTCCAAAAATTAAAGGGAGGAAAGCGATTTCCCCTAAGAAAACTTACGCTTCTACTTGTTGCCGGCTTTAGCATCTTCGGGGGTCTAATTTTTGTGTTTTTGTGCTTCGTTAAATTTTCTTTCCTTGAAAACGCAAGATCGGCCCTTTCAATTTTCCCCGGGTTTGCCATAGGGTCAGAATAGATTTGAAAAATGTCCGCATTGTGTAAAGAAAATAATTTTTTGCCCTCCAAATTTTTTTGAAATTTTTTTAAAGATTGGCCCCTCCCCGATTCTGGACTTCCCCCGGGCCCCCCGTTTTCGTCTGTTGCTGATTTTGAGTTTCCTATTTTGAAAAATAAGTCGTTTCGATCCGGGACAAACACTTCATTTTGCTCCTAGGGCCTGGGAAATTTTTTAACCCGTAAGGAAATTTGAAACTGAATAATTAGGAGATGGGGGTTAAATTTTGGAACAATAATTTTCTGTTTTTTTCCCTTTACCCCCAAAGGGCCCCCTTCAGTTTTCTATGGGGGGTCCCCGATTTGGACCCCCCTAAAGCTTGTGACATTTTTTTTTAAAAAAAAAAATAAAAAGGTTTAAAAATTTTAAAAAAAATGGCAGGCCATTGAAAGGGGGAAAAAGGGTTTTGATGTTTTTTATCTGGAGACTACTGAGGGGGGAAATGACTCCTTTGACACAAAACCATCGCGCTCAGTGCAGCGTGAATTAACGAAAAAAGGGGAAGCATTTTACAAAAGTTTTGGGCCTTTGGGAACCCCCCCGAATTTTTTAGACCCTTTATTTTTAATTAAAAGATGGCCAATTTTTCTTTGGGGAAACGACAAGGGCAAAATTGTTCAGCTTACAACTAAACCAGACCCCTTAAAGTTTTTTTGCTAAAAGTACAATTTAGACAAAGACTCAGTTTGCGCGATTTAAATCCCCCTTGGCATTTCTAAAACCAAAAAATTTGATAGGGAAGCAGTTGCTAAAATTCAAAACACATTTCAGGAAAACTCCCACAGAAAAACCCAAAATTTTAAAAACCATACCCCTTTGGTTTAAAGGGCCCCAAAAGCGACCCCCAAATAATACAAGCCCGGGAAACCCCCCTTTTTCAAAAAGAAAAAAGTATTAAAAACTATGCACCCAAACCGCCGCTCCCCCCTTTAGGAAAATAACGGCCCTTGATATGCCCTTTTAAAAAAATCAGAGGCGAAATAACCCAAAAAAAAATTTGCAAAACCCCCGGGTGAAAAATAGTGAGCTTTTAAAAAAAAGGAAAAAAGAAAAATTGTTGAGGTGATGACCACCCCTTAGGGAAAGGTGTTAAAGGGGAAAAAATTAACACAAAAAACTAAAAGTTTTTGAACAAGAGAGTCAGCAAGGGGCTACTAACGAGAAAAAAATTTTCGAACTTTTAAGTGGGGCAGAAAAAAGAGAAATAAACCCCAAAGGGAAAAATTTTTATGAAAACACGACGCTAGCGAAAAGAATTTTTAACACTGTTTAGGAGCAAGGTTGGGCACTTTAAACCCAAATGTTATAACCCGCCTTAGGATTTGCAAAAGTACCTGGTTTTTGGCTTTTCCCGGCGGTGGGGGGTGGGGGGGCAAGTGCCCCCCGGCCCGCCCAAATACGTTTGGGCAGATAAAAAATGGGTAAAAAACAAATCGATCTTTTTGCAAGGGTTTTTTAAAAAAAATTTTGCCAAATAAGGGCCCTAGTTTCCCTTTTCCTGGGATTAAAAAGGGAGGGAACGTTAGCTGGGTTTTTTTCTTTCCGCAAGTAAAAGTAGTTTGGGTTTTTGTGAGGGCCAAATTATGGTATTAGTTGTCTTAAATTTTTGTTGGGTTTTTAATTTTTTTAGTAGTTTAAAGACCAAGTAATTTCCCGGGCCCGTTTTTAACCAAAAAACAAAATGCCCTCCTTTTTATATTCATGGTCATCCCCCGACCCCAAAATCCCCCGTTTTTCCCAAAGGCCTTTTGGGCCCTTTTGGGGCCCCCGGGGGATTGGAGGGGGGTTTTGGGAGGGGGCTTTTTTTTTTCTTTTTTGTTTTTTGCTGGCTTAGGGGTTTAATGTGTTTTTTGACCCCTCTTCTTTTACCCGCCACAAGGGTTTTTTGTTGTAGTTTAAATTTTTGTTCCCCACCTGGAGCCTTTAGGTAAATTAGGAAAGGCAAATTTTTATAAAACCCGTGCCGACAGCAAAGTTACTTTCGATTTTTGGCGTATTGCAAAACATTTTGGGTACCCTTTTTAAAACTTGAAAGGGAAAACAATTGGGAGTTTAATTGAAATTTTCTAAATTTGTAAATTTCTGTTTTTGGGGGGTCAAAGCCCCGTTGAAGGTTTTAATTTTTTTTTCGATTTTCGTTTGTGCTTGCGAAATAGCAAAAAACCCAAAATAAGTACGGGTTTGAGGGCGTTTAAATTTTGTTCTATTCCCGCTCTAGTTAGGCCCTTAGAAGTATCCAAAATTTAAAAGTTTTTCCCTGCTGTTTTTATGCTTTTTGCCCCCTTGGACCGAGGTGAAAGTTGTTGCCGGAAAAGGAAAAATGTGTAAGGAGGGATTCCCAAAAATTAGTTAACTTTCCCGTGCACGGCCCCCAAAAATAAAGGGTGCCCCAAACCTAAGATTAAGATTTCCCAACCCTTTTTCCCAAAATCTCCTTTGGGGCAATATCAAAATTCGTTTCCCCATCCTTTTCAAAAGCCTTTTTTAATTTTATTCTGTTGCCTGGGAAGGGATTAAAAGTTTTGTCAAAGGTAAAGGTTTCTTGCAGTTCAGAAAAAAAATACGTTGGGAAAGGGGGTAATAAAAGAAATCTATACACTGGACCTCACCCAAAAATTGGATGGGTTTAAAGTAGCTTACGACACCCCCACCCAGTTGATGCCCCAAAAAAACAGCAAAATTTAAAAAGGTTCTGGGTAAAAATGGTCGGATGACTAACCCCCACTTTGGGGATGTAGTCGGTTTTTTTAAAAGGGGGGTTAAGATTTTCTGTTTAAATGGAGTATAACCTTTACTTGAAAGGGGGTCAGACTTAGTCACGAAATGTCCCAAGGGTGTCAGTTGTTATTTTTTTTTAAGATTGTATGCCGGGCCCAACAAAAAATATTTTTGCATTGTTAAAATTTGGGAAAGCACTCATTTTTTAAAAATTTTTTTAAAAATGTTTGTAACAATAACAAATCCCGACGTCCCTTTTGTTTTTAGAAAAATGCCCATTTATTTAAAGAAAAGGGGGAACCCCAAAAGGGTTTCACTTTCCCTGAAATTTTTTACCCCCAAATCGTATGGTTTAATATAAAATTTAATCCAAGGAGGGAAAAATAAGTTCGTAAAAATTTTATAATTTTATTAAACTTAGTTAGCCCGTTAACCCCTCCCCGATGGGTTTTTACGGGTTTTGCCGCTGAAAGAAACCCAAAGAGTAACCCTTTGGGCCCTTCTTCCCCAAAATTAAACCCAAAGCAAATTTGAAAGTAATGTTGACAAATTAAAACCCGAAGAGAAAAGGTAAGTTACCTTTTTTAAAGTGAGCCCAGCCTTAAAAGGGTTTGGCTTTGCCAAACTAAAAAAATCGATCAAATTTAGTTTATGGAAAATTTTTAGTTTACACCAGACAAAAAATACTTTTGAGGGAAATATCCGCCGATTTTTGCCATTACAATTTCATTATCTTATGTTTTTTTTGACGAGGGTGGAAACACTGATGAAAAATTTATTTGGGGGAAAAAAAACCCTCAAAATGTTTTAAAAGCTCCTTTCCCTCAGGGAAACTGGTCATTTTTGCGATTATGAATTATTTCCAAATTTCCCCAATTTACCGTTTAAAAAAATTAGCCCCTTTTGGGAGGGGTCAGATCATTTAATTAAAGATCACCAAAATAAAAACAGGGAAAATCGTGAAAAGGTAACCCCCGCACATTGGTTTTTGAAAATAAAATAATACGTTGGTTTTTTAAAAAAGTCACGTGGCCCCGAAGAATCAGGGGGTTTCATTTTGGCCCGAGAGGTGTGTAACTTTTGGGAAATTAAAAAGGGCCCCTTTCAGGTTGAAGGGGGGCTTTGAACAGAACCGGTGAGTAGGGGACTTTGTATGGTTTTGGTACCCCCCAAAAATGGTTTTATAAGCGCCCAAAAAAGGTTGACGACAACCCAAAAGGTTTCCTAAACTAGAAACCTACACAATCTAGAAGCAAAATAATACAGGTCAGTATGGAATATAAAATAGTTCGAAAAACCCCGACAACAAATGGCACTTAGAACCTATTTTGAATTTGGGCCCCTAAAATTTGAATTTTTAAGCCCCCTTTACATTTTTTGACCGTCAAAAAAATTTTTCCCGAAAAGCAAAAAACTCTGGGGCCCCTTTTAAAAGTAAGTTTTTAAAGCCAAAAGGGGCAAAAAGTCGGAAAGAGATCGAAATAAAGCCGTTTGGGGGCAAAAAAAGTACATTTCCCCCCACAGAAGGGGAATCGGTTTTTTAAAAAAAGCTTCCCCACAAAAATTTCAGTTCCCTTCCCCGCCCCAAAAAAAGGAGACACGTCACAATGATATTTAAAATTTCTGTCTTAAAAAATGGAGGCCCCCCCCTGGGACTTCCCGGCGTCAGTGACCCTTCCCTTTTGAAAAAGGAATTCCC
This sequence comes from Conus canariensis, assembly GCA_033310375.1. Lineage (NCBI taxonomy): Eukaryota > Metazoa > Mollusca > Gastropoda > Neogastropoda > Conidae > Conus > Conus canariensis. The sequence goes on along the minus strand of JAMYXO010005043.1, from coordinate 2,162 downwards.
TTTTTTTTGGGTTTTGGGCCCAAAAATTTGCCCTTGACAAACTTAAAGTTACTGGGCGTCGTTCTTTACAATGGGCCCAGGATATTAAGGGGATAACCAAAGCAAAAAAAATTTATATTAGGTTAAAAAGGGCCCCACCCTTTCCAGAAAATGAACTGGTTAATTTTTACAAAATTTGGGCCTTTTATAGGGTTTTATTTTACTGAAAAAGTTTTGACGAGGGGTATGGGTTTTTAAAAAAAATAAATGGATTAGATTAAATTCTGTTTTAAAAAAACTTTGGGGGCCCCCGACCAACTTTTGGTGGCCCAAAGCCCCATGTTAAACTTTATGTCAAAAACCACCATTGTTCAAGTTTGGGGGACAGAATGGCGGGGAAAAACAATATTTGTCCTTTGAACCCATTTCAAACAGGGTTTTTCGTTTATAATTTTGATCCTATTGTAATTTTCTGTCCCAAAACTCAATGGCCCCAAAACTTTTCACGACAGAAAGGGTTTATATGGGGCAGATGATGAAATTTTATTTAGTTGGGTTTCCCAGCAATTAAACTTAAGCGAGTGCTTAGAAACTTTTTTAAATTGTTTGAGGGGAACCCCAGGGAAATATTTTTTTATAGATGACTGTTCGGGAGAAAGAGACTAGTTAGAAAAAAAAATACTTTATCAAAAACGGCTTTTTAGTGGAAAAACAGCTGGGATAAGTGTGTTTGGGTTTTATGTCAAAAAATTTTAATCCCGTTTTAAAAGACTTTAGGAACAAATTAAAGACTTTTGTTTTAATTTCCCCAGGGGACAGGACGCATTTGATGATGTATGCGTGAAAATGATGTTATTTAAGGGCGATCGGGAAAAAAGAAAAGGGTTAAGCTAAAAAGTCCCAACGGGGGTTTTTAAATTTTGTTTTTAAAAAAGTATAATCCTAAACATTATTGTATGTTTGTAAAGGGGTTTTCTATTAGAGAAAACTATAAAATAGGCATTCTGGGTAAAGCCGGGGGGCCAAAAGCGGAAAAACCCGGCCCCTTTAGCCCGGGTTTTGGGGCTGGGCCCGGGGGTGGGGAGCCGAATGCCCCCCATTTTTTAGTTCTTACAAAATATTGCCAGTCAAAGGGTTCTGGTTTATTTTTAAAAAAATGGGTGGTGAAAGTGCCTTAAAATCGATTTTTAAGCTTGGGGGAGATCTAAAGTCATTAAATTTCTTACTCACCCGGGCATGTATAGCTTTCAAACTACCCTTTCCTGCCCCTTTTATCTTAAAATGCACACTAAGGGCACCATCCCTGTGTCCCCAAAAACTGATAAAAATTCACTTTCTAAAGCATATGGTTTGTTGGGCCCGGGAAAATTGAACTTGCAGGGTGCCTAATGTTGCAAAGTTCCCGAAAAAAATTAAAAAACCCCCCAAATATTATTCACTTGGGGGTCCCCAAAAAAGGGGGGGGGGTTTTTTGGGGGACATGGACACTTTCTTGTTAATAAGAATCGTTTCTTCAGTTTTGTTGGAAAAAAAAGGGAACAGCCCCGGGGGAAAAAAAATCAATCAAAACATGCCAAATTTCCCGGGGGCAGCAGGGGCCGGGGTGACCCCCGAATGGGGGCTGCCCCCTATGACAGTAACAATGTTTTTTTTCAGTTTTTTGCCAAAAACTTTAACAAAAACCAACAAATATCCCCGTTCAACCCAAACCCCTACACCGGGGAATGGGAAAAGAAACACCCAAAAAGATCCCAACCAAAACCCCTTCCCCAAAACCCTTACCCTTTTTCACGTCTCTGACTTTGGGTCCCTTGGGTCCCCGAACAATCGGGTGTCTCTGTTGCGTTGGGGGCTTTCCCTTTTTCAGCCCGGCGAATGAAACAGAGAGTGCTTTTTTTTACATTTTTCCGGTTTTTAATGTTGGCCCCAGCCCTCCTTTTTTCAGCTGTCTTCGGACCCTAATTTTTCCCGCTTCCATCTTTCCCTTTTCCCCGGTGTGTTGGCTTGGAAAAAAGTGCTCTTTGAAGTGGGCGACTGCAAATATTTCCCTGATAACGTCCCGAAAAAAAATCTTTTTCCCCGGGTTGGGGTGAACAAAAAAAAAATTTATCCCCCAATCGCCTAAAATGGGCTGGAGGGGGACCTGAAAAAGCATGAAAAAACTTACTCTTTGTTTTTTTTCC